>JAHBCN010015857.1:0-20383 GCA_019359885.1 Listronotus oregonensis
GGAATAAAAATTGGGTACTGCTATTTAAAAAATGGTACTTTTATGCTGCCTCGCTTTTTTGGGACACCCTGTACACAATCAAATATTTTTAGAATGTGTACCTCTACGGATCCTATAACTTTTGTATGAACCATTTTCTCGTATTTCTATTAACAACAGATATATTGGACTTCCTCGCACTAATGGGCCACCCTGTATTTACAAAAGGCCATGTCGGAGCGTGGCCTACAACCAGGATATTGGGAAGACAGAAGAGAGTGGAAGCAAGGAACCGGAAGGCGCAGGACGCTATAAAACCGGATGATGATAATAAGGATTGTTAAATTGACAGCTTTAAAGAAAAAATGTTTTTTTTAGCTACCACAATTTGACAAACCAGGTACTGGTAGACGCGGACTGTTTCCAGGAATCCAAAAATGTTTTAATATTTAGGGTGCTTCATTTAAGCATTAAATTGTTTAGGCCGTTTCCGGTAAAACCGGACGTCAACGGAAGTCACGTAGGTTTACAAAAAACGTCAAATTCGACGTGATATAATATCCCTAAGTTTGTGCGTTTGTGTGTGCCATGCTCCTGGATCACCCGGTATTAGAGCTTATTAGCGGTATTAGAGCTCGTTGCGGCTTAATTTTGCCTATAATCCCTGTTGTTATTTATTTTTTATGCATACGATGGCAATATTAGGAAAATAAAGTTTTTTGATAAAATTTTAAAGTTCAAGAAAAAACGGTAAAGATTAAAATTAAAAAAAAATATCTGTTACTATCAATCCCACACACTTTTTCAGGTACCATTTAAAGGTCGTAAAATAAGCTCCCTTATTCACGTGATATTGTTTTTACCAAATTCGACTGGGAAAAAACTTAAAAAAAAAAACATGTTTAAAATCAAATATAAACGATGATAATGGCTAACTTTGAAAAATTATATTTGTGGTAGTATAAATCCTAAAAAGTCCAGCCAAGAAGTGTGTTTCCTTCGAAAAATATGAGGGATAGCTCATTGGACGCGAAATGTAAATCTGAAAAAGGCATTTTAAGGATTTTTTTTGTCAATAAAAATTTTAATAATCAAAAAACGAAGCCATTTCGATTTCTGATGAAAATTTTGAACCTACTCTTTCCAACCAATCAGAAGCTTTTATTTACAATCATCTCCATGGCAACGACAAAAATTTCCGGAAATATTCATCCACTAGCACTTCCGGCGAAATTACACTGGAAATTTCCCTGTCACATTTGAAATGTCAAAATATTCAAAATAATGACGCGGGAATTACAGTGCCTTATTTATGTAGAATTATTACCATTTTTTTACTTAAAAAAGCATATCAATGTGAATATTTTTTGCTTATAAAAATAAAAATTTATGCAAATTTGATTTGTCAAATGTTTAAAAAATTATTTATTACATTAATACTAAATAAGAAATTTAATAACAAATGTTTCTAACTAAATTTAAGTGATGTTCAAATTCTAACAAAAAGTTTTCTCGTTTTAATGGAGAATAAATAGGACTTAAAACTGAAATTTTCTCGGAATATTGTAAATGTCTATGTTAAGTAAAATATATAAAATATTTAGACACAAGTTTATTTAATTTGAATTTAGATATTTTATTAAATTTACTTGAAGATTTTACTAGATATTCTTGGATTCTTGTAAACAGTTTTTCATCCGTGGTTTCTTCGTAGTTAAGATCTTCAATGCATTTTGATAAATAGGGAAGCTGACGATGGTATTTTTTAATGTCTGAATATTCTTTGCACAAACTACACAATCCGTATTTTGTTAAGTCTAAAGCCATTTTTATACTAAACACTAGGTATACTTTTTCTGTTATCGATTCAGTTTTTTAATAATTAGATAGTACCTAATAATCTATTTTTTACGTAGTTGACATTTTGTAAGTCTAGCGGCCATTACTACGTTCTTTTTACATTTCATGGCCGCCTAGACTTTTTTAACGCATCAGCGAAACAAGACATAGATAGGGCTTACTTCAGACTAATAATCAAAAGTAACTGATGTTCCACTAATATTAGTAGATTAAAGTTAATAAAAGATGGAAATATAAGATGCCTTTAAATTATTTATAAAGATTCTATGCAACTAAAGTTAGAAATTTGCTTTTTTATTTTACTAAGAAAAAAGCTTTATTTTGTTAAGCATAAAATCTTGAAGTAGGGTACTTAAAAGTCATAATTATCAAAAGTAAATGATGTTCCACTAATATTAGTAGATTAAAGTTGATAAAAGATGGAAATATAAGATGTCTTTAAGTAATTTACTAAGAAAAAAAGCTTCATTTTGTTAAGCATAAAATCTTGAAGTAGGGTATTTAAGAGTCATAATCATCAAAAGTAAATGATGTCCCACTAATATTAGTAGATTAACGTTGATAAAAGATGGAAATATAAGATGTCTTTAAGTTATTTATAAAGGTTATATATAACTAAAGTTAGGAATTTGCATTTTGTTTTACTAAGAAAAAAGCTTCATTTGGTTAAACATAAAATCTTGAAGTAGGATACCTACTCAAGAGTCATAATTATCAAAAATAAATGATGTTCCACTAATATTAGTAGATTAAAGTTGATAAAAGATGGAAATATGAGATGTCTTTAAGTTATTTAAAAAGGTTCTATGTAACTAAAGTTGGAAATTTACAGTTTATTTCAATAAAAAAAAAATGTTTTATTAAGCATAGGTAACACTTTGAAGTACCTACCTACTTAAAAATAATAATTATTATCAAAAGTAAATGATATTCCACTAACATTAGTAGTCTGATGTTAATAAAAACCAAATTATAAGATATTTTTAAATTATTTATGAAAGTTTTCTAGAACTAAAGTTAGAAAATAACATTTTATTTCACTAAAAAAACTGAAATTATAACAATGTTAAACCAGAACAAGAAACATTTTAATATATATTTTATATTTCACTATTTAGATATTATACCTATGTACTACTTTAATTTTCTAATATGTAATCTAATTATGTTTAGCTTCATAATTGTTAGTAATGTTAAACGTACAATTATTATAAACATTACTTTGATGGTCAGAATTTTGTTTTGTACTTGAAGTGCTGCTCCTCATCGTTTCAACTATATTCTGATGGTGTGTACTATCAAGCTGCAAGTAGGGTTTAATGGATTGACTATTGCTATGTCCTGTAATCTTAATCAGTTGTTGTTCACCGACTCCTTTTTTAGCTAAATTAGAAAATGCAGTAGCTCTTCCTGAATGATTTGTAACTTTAATTTTTTTAATGTCAATACCAATGTGACTTGCTGCAGACTTAAACCAAGTAGAAATTGTATGTTTTCCAATTGGGCAATTTTTGAACCAACTTTTTGAATTTGGCTTATTAAAGTTTTCATTGGGAGTTAAAAACAATCTGTTAATTTTTATGAATTTTCCTCTTTTTTCTATTAATTTTTTGAATAACCGAACGGGGCAAATGTTTGGGTTAGCAGTATTTGTAATGAGCCACTTACTATCAGCCAATTTTCTCGAACCCCCTTGGGTCGTCTTTGAGAAAACTGGATTGTATATTCGTCCTGTGTAATTGCCCATATTGTCATTTTCTTCTAAAAAATATGTAACACAAGCTGAACATCCTTCCCCACCTCTCCAGGCTAATTCGTGCGATGCAACAAAAAAAAAACTTTCGTTGAAGACCATCAGGACAATCCTCATCCCATATTTGAAGAATTTTCTCATATTATTCACTGCTCAATGCCGAAGCACTTAATTTCCTTTTTAAGGGATCCTTTTGAAGTTGTCGTCTTTTGGCATCCCGTGCTGCTCTGGCTGCAACAAACTCAACATCAGAAAACGGGTCAAACTTTCTATTATATTTATTAAAAAACATTTCTTGCAATTGCTTAGCCGTGGAATTAAACATAACTTTTACAACACTTTCTTTATAATCGTCGGCATTTTGTTTCTTCATATTAAAGGCGTAATCTTCTAAGACATGGGCTAGCTGTTCAGTAGAAATATTTTCATCATCAATATTATAGGACTTTTCTTTGCAAAATTCCAAAAACTGTTTCCAAACACTCAGTTTCGATTTTTTCGTATTATCGGGAATTAAGTGTTGAACTTCTTTCCTAATAATGTCTTGACTTTCCTTTCCAAAACGGGACATTTTAAAAAACACTTTTTATTTATGAATAAATCAGAATTTGCACTTGATTGCACGAACACGATGACAAGTAATAATCACTGACAGTAGTGCCGTATTGCCGTATTGACACTCAACTGTTTGTCATTCATGGCCTCACTATGTTAGTTTGACTTTTTCTCATTCTTCGAGCTTAAATTACTTACCGGAAATTTTTCTTCGGTTACGAATATTTTAAGAAAATTAAGAATAAAGAAATAAGAATTTTCAAAATATTCGTGACCTCAAAAAAATTTCCGGTAATAATTTATGCACTAGGGATATTATAAGTGATAATTCAAACACCATAAGAAATAGCGGACATTGCAAAAAAGATCCTTAAAGAGGAGGAAATTTCCACAAAAAGTCCCGACTCCCGGAACTCTATCATCTTCATTATTTATAATTTTAATTTAACGCTGAAAATGGGCCTGCGCGCGACATATTTAGTTGGGCGCTCGGAGTCAAAACCGATTCCGTCACACTAAATATTTCTTTTTAAAGTATTAAATATTAATTGAAATTTTTTAAAAAATAATGGTGTATTCAGAACACTTTAAAGAATATATTTCCGTTAAAAATGTAACTTGTCACGCTGTTGCTTTAGCCCAAGTGTTTTGGCCTAAAAACACTTTTCCAACTTTTATTTAGCCGTTGGCAGCCTTTAAAAAAAAATTGTATTTTTTTTTTATTTTTTTCTAAATAAAATTAATAACAATTAAATAGCAAAAGTACAGTAAAGCTGAAGGTGAGTAGCAGAGAGAGCGTGCAAAAATGCCCTAACTGATTTGCCGGAGAGTAGGGGGGGTTAAACTAGGCGCCACTGCTTTTGGTGCCAGGCCTAGCAGAGACCTTCCAAGGTTTAATTGGGAACTCTCGTTCAACTTTACTACCACTCAAAGACAAGAAAAATTTTAATAAACAATATTAACATTAGAAAAAGGAGATACTAAGCGAGCCAAATAAAACACTATATTTAAAACAAATAGTTAATATAATTTATTATAAATTTGTAATTTAAAGTTTACACAAAAAAAAAAAATCAAAATAAAATGGTGAATGCGCTGGGTGATGAAATGTACAAAATTTAAATTTATAATTTAAAAGTTTACAAGAAAATTATATAATCGAAATAAAATGGTGAATGCGCTGAGTTAATAACTGACTAACTAAAAAAAAATTATATATAAAATTTAAAAAAATGTATAAATACCGCTTGGAATGATTTAATTAACAATAATTTAATGACCAGGTGCACCATTTGAAAACCAATAAGAATATAGATTTACCTAAAAAAATAAATTAAAATAAAAATAAAAGAAAAGGCGGCAAATAATTAACAACAATGTAGTAAAAATTTAAAAGGTAGAGTCCTAAATTCTTAATTGAAAAGTTATAAATAAAAATTGTTAGTAGGTTAATTTTAATGTTGCCTGTTTTGTTGAATCCAAGTGATGGCAAGTGTGCCAGCCACTACACCGTAAAGAGTGATGGTGCCTAAAACCACAAACAACACATTAACCAGTCAAATGGTCACTATCTCTGACCCGTCCCAGAAAACTTCTACCAAATTGATGGCCCCTCCAAACCAAAACGAAGACCGTTTCAAAATTAATGGCCCATCTGAAGAAAAATGGCCCGTCCGTAGAACCCTACAAAATTCAATACTAATTAAAACCCAATAAAACGTAAGATAATTAAGCGACTTTAAAAATCCCAAGAAAATTCCCTCAAATCCCATACTGTATGCGTTTTATTAAAAAAAGTTAATATAAGGAAACTTTAAAATCTGGTGCTTGGTTCGAGACCTTTCAGTTAGCAAAAAAAATAAAAATAGTTACTTATTAAGTGAGCAACGTTAATTAATCATAGAAAAAATAAACAATCCCATTAAATCGAGATAACATAAAATAAAATTGTTTCAGTAAACTAGTTTACAAAAAAAAACATTATGCCCTATTCCATTGGCACCAAAAAAATAACATATTCCCTAGCTACCAAAAGTTAATTAACAATCACTTAACTAGTGTAAAATAAAAGGTAATATATCCATACCATTGTATTTAATCGAAGGTATAAACCATCTTGGCTTAACTAAAGCCCAAAATTAATTATTTAAGGAAAATTAAAAAAAACTAATTTTTGTTAAATATAAAAAAAAACCTTTCCGAAGTACTAAATTGACAATTTAAATAATAAATAGGTCTCGAACAGTCACCCAGATACTTATACCCTGAATAAAAGTCTCAAAAAGAAAAATTATGACAAAAAAACTTAGTAATTAAAATTTATTACCAAAAGAAGGTAATTTAGCCCCAGAAAATTAATTAATACTAAAAGAGACAAGGAATCTATACACAAGCGCCATCTAACGGCGATTTATTATAACTTTAACGCTAATTAGAGTAGTCAATTAACGTAACTGTCAAAAAAAAAACAACAAAAAAGAATAATTCAATAAAACTGCGATTTTCGCAATAAATTGGCCACAACAAACCCCTTAAATTGGTGTAATTAGGGTAATTAATAATTAATTCTTACTGAAATTCGACTTGCCCAACGCATGACGTAATATATAAAAAAAATAATGAAAATCCCCTGAACCACCAGCGCGTCGTAAGAAAACCTAAATAAATCTATTAATGTACCGTTTTATATGGAAAATACTCAGTTAAAATAAGTCTAGAAGAACTTACCCAAGATGTTAAGGGGTATTTTCAACTGACACGTGATCCCTGCGGCATCGAACTACAATTCCTGCAATGCAGATTTCTTTCCCGAAACAGCCAAAAGGCAACGCAAACCAACAAAATTTACACAAAACCAAAGGTAACTTAAATCGGGAAAGATTTTTGGGAAATTTGCAGCACAAATCCTACAAAGATGGCTTGAATACCAGTAGCTGCAAATTTTCCTAGTTCTCGGCTTGAAGGTTGACTTGAAAATGCTAAAACATGGCCTGGGCGCACGCACATCGCTGCTAATTCTAGGAATTTTCTCACCCCTAAATTGACAACATCGTTACACATTTTGAGTTGCCTACCCACGCTGCCCAAAGAACATTCCCTTGAACTATCAAAAATATTTTCAAACAAAATTATACAACAATCCAGAATAATAACCAATATTTACAATTTCAATGCAAAGAGGATAAAATACAAAGAATCTGTATAAAAAAGACTCTGGAGGTAAAGGAAACTGCTCTGGCCCTTATGACCCCTACGACAACTGTTGGGAATGGAAAAATAAAGTAAACAAAATAAGGTAAATACGGAAGGTAATGTAAACAACCCTAACTACATAGCCAATAAAAGCAAAACTGCTAAGGAAATGTAATTTCTAGACAAACCCACAAGCTGTCGAGGATTGTATATAGGGGGAAAAACCATACCGAATACCTAGAGAAACAAAATTTGGTTTCGAAACCCTGAAATGGTTTATCTAAAATACCAACGTTGTAAAGGTAAGTCTCTGCTTAAATTAGAAAATATTGATTTGTACAAAGTGAATCTAACCTACTTAATAAGCTTGGTTTAGTCAATAGTGAAAGATGTACCTCAAAATTAATGTTGCATCGAACAAAATTAAGGCCAGTTATTGACTCGAGTTATCTTATGTTAATTTTTTAGTACACCATACTGCAAGGGGAAAAAGCAACGTAAAGCATAAGGTAGGATACCAAAGGCGATAGAAAGACAGAAGTAACCCAGCAATTACAATAAAATTTGGAGCCTTTTGCCAAAAATAATCTGCAAAAAAAAATTAAAACCGAACTGCGTTAAGGTAAACAAACTAAATTATTAAAAACAAACCTAGGAATAAAAACTAACCGTGACAAAATTAAAGTTATTTTTTTAACAAGTTAGACAATTGTTAATTAACAAAATTGTTTCGAAATTTTGTTTTTATTGTACATTAATAAAATGTTGAAATATTTGTCATATTTTTTTTTTACTTCGTGGAGCCCTTCTTATATGCATACTTAACATAATCACGCCATAAAAGTTTTTAAAAATTTAATCCTTTGTTTATAATAATTATAAAACTTTGACAAAAAATGAAAAATCGAAGTAATATTGTCAAGGTTATAAAATTATTATAAACAAAGGATTATGTCAAATATGTCTATTAGAAGGGCTCCACCAAGCGAAAAATTTTTACAAGTATTTAAACTTTTTTTTTAATGTACAATGAAGACGAAATTTCAAAACAATAATTATTATATATAGTAAAAAATTAACTTTTAGTTAAATTTGCAACGAAAATAAAGTTCTTTGAAGTGTTCTGAATACACTATATATTTTTTTTAATTTTTCAATTAATATTTAATACCTTAAAAATAATTATTTAGTGTGACGTACTCGGTTTTGGATCCGAGCGCGCAACCAAAAATTTCTCGCGCATTTTCAGCTATAAATTTAAATTATAAATAATAGAGACAGAGTTCCGACATTCGGGACTTTTTTTTAAAAATTCTTTCTCTTCAAGGGCCCTTTTTGCAATTTTCTCTCTCTCATATGGTTTTTAAATAATTGTCAAAAATCGAAATGGCTTCTTTTTTTTCGTTTTTTGTTAATAATAATTGCAATTTTTATTGGCAGAAAAAGTCCTCAAAACACCTCTCTTAGATTTGCATTCCGCGTCGAATCAGCTGTCGCTCATATTTTTCGAAGCCTTCTAACTATTTTTCGCAGGAAACACCGACTAGACTAAAAGTCTTTTACCAAAGATCGTTGTTAGGAACCTGATAACGGCTTCTTTTTCTGTAAAGCAATGCTTTTACCTAAATTCACGAGGGTTAAAATTAAAAAACTGAAGAGGGGACAAATCTACCCTTATCTCAAAAATGCATCCTTTTAAATGGTAGCACTCCGCGTTTTTTTAAATTTTAGGGTTAATTGAACATATAAAGTACATAATTAATAGCCTATTATTTTTGTTGGGATAGAATGTTTCTCTGGTATGTTTGACTATTTTTATTTTTATAATTTACAATATTTAAAACTCATTATTGTAAATCAAATTGGAAATAAAATATGGGATATTTATTTATTTATTTAACATAACTCTTATCATTCCTGATTCGATCGTAAGAATATCCGTTTAACCTATTAATTAACCTCCTTCTCCCTACCATAAAGCTTTTTTCTTTTACCCCTCGATAAACTAACGAGGACCAATATTTCTTTAATAAGTATTTTTACGGCTTTTATATTAAAAAATTGGATATATTTTTTTCTATTTGTAGAAATATTTAGAAAAAAATACAAGCATTGTTTTAGCTGCAAAAATACAGGGTGTCAAAGAATATGTGGGCAATCTCTCGGAATCTAATAGAAAACCTAAAAATATTATGACAAGTGCCCATAAACTTTTTTCCTATGACCCTCCCCTACGGAAATACAGCTACATAACGGACGCCCCTGAAAATCGTTTTTGTTTAAATAACTTTTTAAATGCTAGGCGTAATTTAATATTTTTTTAATATGATGGTTACTAGATAAGTCTTCTTAAAATGAACCCATTAAATCATATTTGGCTTATTTAGTTTGCCAGGGACGGACTAGCTCTGACACAATAATAGCAATTTTTTTAACACCCTGTATGATAAAGGCTCAACAATATTATTTTTGGATAGCTTTAACCTTAAACTTAAGAAAAAGGTTCTCTTGATTCACATCGATAAAATCAACTGTTTACGAGAAATAAAATATCATGATTGGTAATTTTTTATAAATTATACAGGGTGTTTTCTAATTGTACGTTAATATTAGGGAGATCAATTTTTGGGTCCATTTTAAGAAGAAAACTTCATATAAACGTATGTCCTAAACGTCTTAACTTCTGAGATACAGTGTGGTAAAATTTTCAAAAATAAATTATTTATTATTAAAATTTGTAATACCACTTTAGATATTTTAATGATATTTGGCATACATGTACTATGTATCAAGAAGCATTTTTAGTGAGCCACATTTTTTTTTTATTTGCCAAAATAGGCAGGTCAAATTCTGTACGAACGCCACTGGTGGAAATTAAAAAAAAATGTGGTTCATAAAAAGGCTGATTGATACAATATTACTTGTATGCCAAATTTCATTAAAATATCTAAAGTGGTATTACAGGTTTTAATAATAAATTATTTTTTTGAAAATTTTACCACCCTTATCTCCAAAAGTTAAGACGTTTAGGACATTCGTTCATATAAAGTTTTCTTCTTAAAATGGACTCAAAAATTGATTTTCCTAAAATTAACGTACAATTAGAAAACACCCTGTATAATGTAAAAAAATTAGCAACCATTATATTTTATTTCTCGTAAACAGTTGATTTTATCGATGTCAATCAAAGTACCTTTTTTAGTTTAGGTTAAAGCTATCTAAAATTAATATTGTTGAGCCTTTATCAGACAAGGTGATTAAAAAAATTTCTATTATTGTGTCAGAGCCATCGTCCTGGCAAACTAAAGCCAAATATTTAATGGGTTCATTTTAAAAAGACTTATCTGTAACCATCATATTAAAAAAATATTAAACTACGCCTTGTATTTTAAAAGTTATTTAAACAAAAACATTTTCAGAGCCTCCGTTATTGACCTGTATCTCCGTAGGGGAGCTCAGGAAAAAGTTTATGGGAACTTAATCATAATATTTTAAGGTTTTCTATTAGATATCGAGAGTTGTTCACATATTCTGGGACACCCTGTATAATTGTACTTGACCAAATAAAAATATTATTTTTATTAGAGGAAACGCACAACACTGGTTAAAATATTTGTTCCACCCAAACAAGAATATATTCAACAAGCTTGTTCAAACTATCTAAGGAACAGCTGGATAGAGGACAGATGATTAATGGTATAAGTTTAAGTAGCTTAAACTTGAAAACAATGACTAAAAGACCATTTTGCGAATAAAGACAGGATAGTTTAATTAAAACTTTTTTAATACTTACAGTAATTAATTTTATCTATTTATTTTTAATACAAAATAATTGTACATAATGTATTAAATAAATTTGGATTATCTTAGGGTAAATACACTAAATATTTAAAAGAAAAAACCTTACAAAGCAAATGATTAAAATTTTAATCCAATCTAATTAAAGTTAACTGAGATTAACTGTTTTTACGCTTAATATAGGTTTGTTCCAGCACGTCGAAAAACCGACCAACAACTTGGTTGTTTTAACGACGTTATGGCACTCTAGATTGAATTTTAAAAAATTAAATGTTTTTAAAGGAAAATGTCAAAATTTGACATATGGAGTATCCTTGTATTTGGGATGTCATTTTCTATCGAATAGATAAAAAAAATAAAGGGTGTTCCATTAAAAATTCAAAAGTTGAGGTCAAAGTTATAGGGGGAACCACCTTTGAGAAACACCCGATATATATATATATATATATATATATATATATATATATATATATATATATATATATATATATATATATATATATATATATATATATATATATTAGTTATATACAGGGTTTAAAAAATATGATGCTCATCATTTTAATGGGCGATAGTGGAGCTCAAAATAAGTCGAAAAGTTTATATGACATATGTGTCAAAACTTGACAGATTTTTGTCTAAACGATGTTAAAGTCATGCACTTTGAAAGCAGTTATTTCTGTAAACCGTAACAACTGGAAACTTTTGTCTTAATCGCTTATCAGTAGATTCATTTGATAATAAAATAAACTAAATTTTAAATGTTTTAGTCTACAAATAAAAAAAAAATAAAATTTTTAACATTTCTTCTCTCAGTTAAAAATTAAAAAAACAATTGGCAACAAAGCGCTACCTTTGCACGTAAAGTCAGTCGTACAAAAAAGTTTACCGATCCGGCCACGATAATTTTGTTTGTTTTTGAATCGGGAAAAAATATGCCGATATGTTTTAAATTCAAGACAAACGTATTGCAAGTGTACCAAAGATTGATGTAAACGGAATGTGTGCGACCGAGAAATCTTATTCTTTAAGCAAAACAAGGAAGTGCTGTTCTAAAGCATAATAATTTGTGTTCTTAAAATGAATATTAAGCCTATTCTTATGGTAAGTACAATTATTTTTTAATTACAAATAAAAACCAAACAATAATTTATTGTTTTTTACTTAAATTTAATATCAAAATAAATTGCAGGAAGTAATTTTTATTATTTGTAAATGAACATCTCCTTAAAAAAAGTGTAAACAGTGCAAAAAACTCACAACAACCATTAAAATCATGAGCATCATACTTTTTACACCCTGTATATATATATATATATATATATATATATATATATATATATATATATATATATATATATATATATATATATATATATATATATATATATATATATATATTTTTCATATTTTGGAGGGATCTTTAAAGAAAAAGCAGGTCAAATCCCATGAGAGGTTGTTCCATCCCAGTTCGCAGAATTGTAGTGCGTGGCGCATTGTATTATTAGAATAAACTGGAATGCTGACTACTGATATTTGATAGAGTTTATAGTTGGTAAAAAATACTTAAATGACTGTTAGTAATTTTTTGTAGATCCTAATCATTGCCCAATATTAGCATTAAAATCTAAAAGAAAACGACTTTTCTAAAAAAAAGTAAAATAATTAATCTAGGATTTTTCAGAAAGAAAGCATTAAGTATTCATATTTGAAAAATTATAAAAGATAGTAAAAAATTACCGTTTAATGGAGGACCCAGGAAAACGTATTTAAAGGCACAAAAAATAATACCTTAGCACACCCGCAAAATCCAACCAGAAATAATATTTGTATGATTTTACAATAATGTTGTTATGAAAGCAAATTCTTTTCTCATTACTTTAAAATTTCTATGGGCGAACCTGCAAAAAAATACTTAAACAAAAAATTTTAATTCTTGCTTCAGACTATTAAAAAATTGATTTCATGTTGCTACATATTATCTTAAAAAATTGACGTTGAAAAAATGCCATTTTACGTCAAAAAATAAATGTCTTTGGAGAAATCCAGACTAATCATTAGCTTGAAAGAAAATGCCAATCACAGAACATATCCCTAGAGGCACGAAACATGTCCTATTTTTTGGCATCAATTAAAACCACTAGAAAAAGGATATTAAACATTTCTTTGATTAAAAATAATTGGAAAAAGGACACACAATTTGCTGGTGTTTTTTTTTATAAAAAATAATCTTTCACGGATATTTTTTTTATTTAAAAAATGTATGGTATGATAGTCCAGTTATAAAGTTAAAAAAAAACGTTTGCAAGGTTTTATCGGGAACGTTTACCACAATAATTTGATCAAGTTATGCTATTATTGGTTATATTTATTTAAAATTTCGAATTACTCCAAAAAATTTCAGACACAGAATTGGTTGGCTGGTTTGTTGGTTTAGGCGGGGTGGGTCGTGCCCATTTTTGGATTTCTTCCAAGATGTTTATGCGTAAGAGGAATTCCGCTCTTTGTATTTCCGAACAGAATATGTCTTCTGTACGTCAGTGCATTACAATCGTATATTATGTGTTTTCCTATTTTCTCCGCATATTATAAAAACCGTTATATATGTCCGTTTTCTGCAAGTAGTTCTTTTGGTGACAATGGTCTGTCAGAAGTCTTACTACTTGTCTTAAAGGAGTACGCCCCAAAAGATTCCCGGAAAAGTATTTTATATATTTTAATCAATTAAAATAAATATTCGTTATTTTTTATGATTTAATACGATTCCTAGCAATAATTATGTTTTGGACCGTACTTTCTTCCCTGATAAAGTTAGGTTTCATTTGGGCCACGAAGAATCCACATATAGTCTGACAAACTTAACTGTAGCAGCGAAAGGAATTTAAACTATTTCGAACGAATATATGTGTGTGTGGGTCAAGTTTAACTACAAGAAAGCAATAGTACTTACTACTATACACTCAAGTAGTAATTTTAATTTTAAAATTATTTTTTTTTTTACAATAACAAAATAAAATATTGAAAAAAAGCTGAGAATTAAATGATGATACTTTAATTTTTATTTAATATCTATTTTGTTTTACTAAGGAATAATATGTTATTAGGTAATTATTTTCCAAAGACCTTATCGATTTTGTCTAAACTGGCAACATCAAACAAAAGGCTTGTCCAGTTGCGAACTAAACGAACCTGGTTGGTGGAGCTTGTCACATGTTTTGTTTCTATGGGGTAAATTTACTTGTTATTGGAAGTGTTTGCGCTGTTTCTGGTTCCTCTCTTGAAATGTCGAATATTTAAACATTCAGTGTCGGAGGTTGAAGGTTTTATCCTTATTTCTAAGTGTTAAATTTTATGTTGTGTAATTTTGTTTGTTTTGTTGTGTTTTGTTTTTCTACCTTGTATATACATTTTTTAGTTCTTATTTGATTTTTAAATAGTATTTCAATAGTATTACTATTGTTTTAAAATGAACAAATTTACTTGCGGAAAGACACTACATGGACAAACAAAAGAAGTAATAGCAAATGTTTATAGGTAAGTAATAATCTTATAAAACAGTAATCATGTTTTTTCTATTGGGTTTAAACATTAACCTATACGAAAAAGAAAGCTTTATAATATGTAGCGACAACTAAAGTTGGCAAGTCATCTGTTTGCAACATTTTTTACGAAGAGAGTCTTTATTCGTCTTTATACCATTTTTTACGTCAAAAATATGAAAAAATTATTGTTTTCATTAAGCTGTTAGCAAGTAACAAAGAAAGCGGGCAAGTCTCGATGATTAGGCAACCCGCTTGTCAGTAAATAAAGACTGAGTAATATACGCTTTTATTTCAGAACTAACACTGTTATACACAGAATAAAGCATACAGCTTCTCATAAATTAAATAAAAGCTTCTTTTAAATATACTTTTGTCCATTTTATTTTTGTTTTATTTTGTTAATAGGGTTTGCGATGAAGAAGTCGCAAGCAATTCTTTAAAATTTCCACTTAAACGTAAGCTTGATCGGGTATCTCTTTACACCGGAGTTGCCGTATAAACTGCACGAAAAATTAATAAAGAAGATAAGGAACGGTTGGAAAATAACCCCAATCAAATGTTATCCAGACCTAAAAAAAACGACGGCGTCTTTCTCTTGTCGAGAAGAATAAAAATTTTGATTTTCAAGTGATAAGACATATGATAAATAGGTTTTATCTTAAATTGAAAGTTGTCCCGACAAGTAGAAAATTGTTGCAAAAATTGCAAAAAGATTTAAGTTTTTCATATTCTAGGGAAACACTTAGGACGTTACTAATATCAAACGTTTTTTTTTTTTGGCGTAAATTTCAAAATTAAAAAAAATAATGGAGCGTCCTAATATATTACATTGGAGGTACAAATATATACATGAAATACGAAAATATCGCCAAGAAGGGCGAAATATTATTTATTTGGACGAGACATGGGTAGATAATGATTTAACATTATAGTAATAGTAATGCTTACTTAGTAAGTTTTTATTTTATAAATTTCTTTTTCATTTATCAAAAATTGCAATGATAATACTACAGGGAACGTAGAACGACGTTTCCTCATTTTGAATCATTACCAAAAATTAAAAATACCGCCTATCTTAGAGGTAAACAAATAAAAAAAACCGATTAGATGATGACGTTTTTCTGCATTTTTAACTTTCCATGAAATATATTGTAAAATTGTTACTGGTGGTCTTTAAATGCCTTTATTTTTGGTGACGACCATACAATTAAAATATATTTTAAATAAAACATAAATGTATACTGTACACATTATTTAATTTAAACAAATTACAAAATATTCCTGAACTTTTGGAAAATCCGCAGGCCGCTTTTCATGAATGAAGTACGCCATGTTTGGTTTACAACTTCCTTTCCCTTACCGACGCCGCACTGTCACAGATACGGTTGCCAGACTATACTTTTATCGAAACTTCATTTTTGATTACTGTAAAAATGTTTAAATAATTGGATTTTTTTTTGTAAATTGTTTAATCTTTATTTCTTTTAGCATGTAATAATTATCCTAATTTCTTTTGTATTTATGTAATAATTGACGTGTAAAGCACATATGTAATGTAACTTATGACCAATGTACAAATAAATCTAAGTCAAGTAGTTTTAATTTAATTAATTTAAACAAATTGTGTGAACTACGAGTTAACGTGACTTGAATTTTTTTTATCAAATTTAAGTTAACGAAAATCCAAAGATATGAAAAAAATTATAACAGATCTTGGCTAAATCCGACATTTTTTATACCTAAATCTAGCAAAAAGGCTGTAATAACTTGGTTCAAATTACAAACTTAAAAAATAATAAATGGTTAAATTTCTAACCTTAAAAAAACAAATGTTTTTGACATTTAAAAATAAATTTTAAACTGCACGGCGCTAATGAATATTTCTAGGGATATTTTATTAAATTTTGTGAATTTAATTTAATTTAATTTAATGAAGACCCTGTACATAGATACATACCAGTGAAGCTAGTTTCCTTTAGAAGCTTTTTAGCTGTCTTTCAATTTATGTAAACTAGAGACCTTTCCTTATTTGTCTACTTCACTGTGGTTGGACCACACTGCGTCTTTATTTAGAAAGCCCAAAAAGAGACTGACGGCCGAGTAATGAACGCGTTGTTAAAGTTAGCAATGGACTTAACAATTGTTAAATTTAACAAAGAGTTTTTAATGAAATAACTTGACAACGCAGCACATTTTTACACATTTCATGGTAACTAGATAACCAAAAATAGATTAGTTCGGAATTTTGCGTTTAAATTCCATTAAGCATAAAAACAATTAAAAATAATTGGTTTGACACTTCAACAAAGCAATTTTCTATATTTTGATCAAAAACAAACAGCACAAAAGATAGCACAAATGACCAATACTGCAGAACTTCTTTAAATTTGGGTTTAAACAGGTTCCTTAATATAATTCTCATGCTTACTACATCTTATTGATACATTTCGGTGGGTAGATTCATCTTTATTTTTCTAGAAAATTAATGTTTTAATATAAAACATATTAGTAAAACTATTTATTTTCAAGAATTCTGTTACTTACTGCTGTTTATAAATTCATCTATTTTTTTTAAACAAAAGAACTAAAATACTTTTAAGTTTATTTGTTTATTTATATATTATGTATAAATTAACAAAATTAACCTAACCTAGTATATGCTCAAAGGTTGCGATAGATAATCTGAGTATTAGTTTTCTAGTGATGAATATTTTTCCGCGCCTCAGAGTTTGGCGTGCCCTGAAAAGTTTAACAATGAAAAAGGGCAATTAATATGTAAAATCGTACAAAATGCTCTTGCGCTACTCCAAACCATATCTCATCTAGCGTGCATGTAAAAATTATTATATGTATATGCGCTGCTTCTAAAATCAAGAACATCTTTTTAGTGCGATACAAAAATTCTTAGATCAAGTTTACACCCTTAAGTGCATTTAACTTAGATTTTGACAAAATCCTTGCGGATAATCGGACCTATACCACATTGGGTCTCTAACGTTTTTTTTAGCACCGCATATTATAGCTTTGGACACGCCTTAACCTAAGAAGCAGCGTAAGGTTAATTTCGTTAATTTATAAATAATATATAAATATACATAAAAGTAATTTAGTTCTTTTGTTTTGAAAAGTATATCTTGTAAATAAATAGTTTAACTAATAATTAAAATAAATCTACCTACCGGAATGTATCAATAAATTGTAGTAGGCACGAATTATATTAAAGAACCTGTTAAAAACCCAATTTTAAAGAAATTCTGCAGTATTCTGGTCATTTGAGCTATCTATTGTGCTGCTTATTTTTGAAAAAAATATATAAAATTACTCTCCTGGAGTGTCGAACCAATGTTTTTCATATTCGATGCAAGGTAATAATTTTTGATTTTTTTTAATATGTTTATTTGATTTTGAATGCCAAATCCAAAACAAAATTATTTTTTGGCAAATAGTTAGCATTTAAGTAATGCCCTGTTACCAAGAGTGTTCATTTTTACCTCTTTGCTAAATCTAACCCATTGTTTAGTCCATTGCTTACTTTAACAACGCGTTCATCACTTGGCCTTGAATGTGTTAAAGTAAAACAGTGATTATGTAAAATGTTTGGGAAAAATATTATTAAATTTATATATGAAATGATTTCAAGAATAATATTTTATTTTATGACCTTATTTCCACCGAAATAAATAATTAAAAAACCAATTTTAATTATTAATTAATTTAATTGAGAAGACTTTAAAATTATTTTCTTATAATAAATTTCCAATTAGAACTTTGGTTGGATTATACAAGACCAATAAATTAAACCTTTGACTAGCCTAATAAGTTTAGAAAAAAAATGTAGCCTGGGTAACTTCTGTCTGAAAACTTGCTGGATGTTCGATCGATTAAGCATAAATTAGTTGAGGTTTAAACACGTAACACTAATAAAATTGAAATTGACATTTTGAATAATTATAATCCAGAAATTATTATTGGTTTAATAGTATATCACGATTCAAACAAAATTTAGTTTAGCGAGAAATAATAATTGAGCTTTATTGAACATTTTAGAATGTTAGGCAGTATGATCTCGGCTTATAAACTCTTTAATTTTAGTATAATAGAATTAAAAAATGTTAAAAAAAAACTTAAAACATTAGGTAGTAATACATTTGTTTAGGTTCAAACCACAATCACCAAGTCACTTTTGTTTGCCCTATAGTCCATGATCCGGTCGCCTTAATCTGTTTTTTGGCTAAAACTTAATTAATTTTCATGAATAATACATGATAATAGAATAGATTGCAGTAGGGTTAATTACGTGTCAATATTTGGCCGCAACTACCTTTATTTAAATATACTAGATAATCCAGAAGCATGGCTCCTCCTTTTTTTGCACTTTTTAAGATAAGATAATGAAACTTAGGGATATCATATATTTTCAAATTTGACGTTATTTGACAATTCACGTGACTTTCGGTGACCGCTGATTTTACCGGAAACGGCCCCAACTTTCAATTTTTTAATTCGGAATCCCCGGAGAGCCATTTTTACGTTATTTTACATTATTTTATCGACATAATATATTTTTAAAGGAATTATGCAATTTCGGTGATGCACTTTATGCACCCGAGAGGCACTTTGGGTCGACCAGCTCCCTCTCATATGTACAGGGTGGGCATTTTATTAGGGTCCTATACATTATCTCACAAACTGCAGACTATTGAGAAAAAAAGTTCGGACAAAAGTTTCTTGGATTAATTTATGGTTTTAATTAATTCCACTTTCACATATACAGGGTGTTCATTGTGTTGGCCACCGGTGTTCACTTCCTTATTTTAAATGGGACACCCTATATATTATTATATATTTAGATGTCGCTTCCAAAGACAAGTTCAACAATATATAACAGTATGGGTCTGTGTCGCGACGTTTTCGATTTATTGACTTTTTCTTTAATTTTTGATCTATCTTCAAATTATTAAAAAGACAGTAAATAATTCTTTTTTTTAATTTATTTATGTAAAAAACTTAACAAAAGCTTATTTTATTTACTTTTGCAGGCATTTTTTTTAAGTTTTAAAAATAAATCAGTGTTGTCATGTTTTGTCCATCGTAAAATTTCTTGAATTTTTTAAACGCAAACCCCTGTATATAATAACAAATCTATATAAAGAATTAAAAGACCTTTTCAACGATGTATAACAACATGGGTCAGCGAGATACCGTTTCGAACTTATGGATGATTATCTTCAGAAAAAGTATTTTTCTAACCACACTACACCCTGTATACTTTGATTGATTGATTGATGAAATAAATACACAAGTTGAGGTTTTGTCCGCCTCGACACTGCAGCCTACAGGGCTTGTTGTATCTCTTGTGTATTTGTTTCAGTTAAAAAGGTTTGACACCTTAGACAGGTGTAGTAGCCCTTTTACTGTTCTTTTCTGGTCTCCAGCCTCCTGGTGGTTAGTGTCCACCATGAGGTTTTGATTTGTTCTCCAGTATGTAAGTGCAGGGCACTCATATATGATGTAAGAGGCTGTCTCTTCCTCTTCGTCACATAATCTGCAAATGGGTTCTTCTCTATAGATGCCCATAGTGTGCATATGTTTTCTTAGGGTGCAGTGTCCGGTTATTAACCCTGTCACTATTCTAATCTTATTCCTATTTAGTTTTAGTAATTCACTTGTGAATGCTGTCAATGCTTCGTTCAACATTGATTTA
>JAHBCN010015858.1:0-20319 GCA_019359885.1 Listronotus oregonensis
AGCACTAGATCCATATGTTTTAGTTATGATGAAGCTTTAATTCCGTAGTTAAATCAGGGGCCTCAATATGATTGGAGCCAGAGAAAAAAAATATCTCGATCGTGGAACACCCTCTATTGCTTTGCATTACTAGTCGTGCAAAAGAACTAGCGAACTAAATAACGAACTAATTCGCAATAAGACTTAAAACTAAATTAAGCCCTCCTTATGGCGAATGATTAGGCCCAAGTCAACTTTTACTCGGCTTAACTGTGGCATCTTCTAGATGTGTCTTACTTACGTCACTGGCACATATATGGGCACCTCTATCTGATTAAAAAAAAAACAGCTACGCTATTTGGTCATATACTCGTATAGTTAAAAGTTTTCTGTCGCTAATCTGAAAAGTTACAATTTTTGGATAAAATTGGTCAAAAGGCCTAAGTCAAGGGTAATAAACCTAACAAGGAGTGCTCGATCCCATTTAAGCCCAAATAAACCAATTTAAATGTCAATTCGGTATTTGTGACGTAATCGTTTGCCTTTTGTTTTGTTTACAAGTAATATAAAGTCTTAATTTTTTTAAAAATATTATACATTACAGTTCTAATAGTAAGTACATATCCAAAATAGTTTTTAAAAGTTGAATATTTAACAAAAATTAATAAAATAAATCTGCCTTCTGGGCAAAATGGGCAAACGGTGACGTCCAAACATAACCTATATCTGCGGACAAATAGTAAAAATCGAGCACTCCTTGTTAAGTTTACTATCCTTGGGCCTAAGTGACCACGTTTGTGGTGTAAACAAAAATTGTTTATTTTTAATAAACTTGTAACATACGGTTCTTTCTTGGTTTATTTTATTATTCAGTTAAATTAATTATTTTTTTAAACCTAAGTAAATGAAGCCAGTGATGCTGCGTGGTTCCGCGAAATGGGGTGCTTTTCAACTACCAGAGCCAGTGCACCTCAATGCCGTATAATGTCATATTATGAGCATTAATTGAAACAGCGAAGCTCGATTACGCGAGCCGGCGGTAGTTGAAACAGTCAATATTAAGCATTATGCCGCGTAATGCGCTCTTGTGCCATAATTAAAAAACAACCATGAATTTCTTTTTCAACTACTGAGCACAGTGCGCATTAATGCCGCATTAGCGAACATTAATTGAAATGGCGATTATGCGAGGCAGTGCGGTAGTTGAAACACCACAGCTATCTAAAACTAAAAGAGCTATGAAGTAGCAGATCTGGCAACACAGCATACTAGGCTTGCAAAACACGTGCGCTTCGTCGGCCTTGTCGGTTTCTTTGAATGCAGTTTGAAAAGTAAACGCAAACGATTGATACGCAAAAAATAATTTGTGTGTTTTAAAATAAAAATAGCAGCCTATAGTTTTAAATTAAGGACTAATTAAAGTAGTGTAGTATTGCATATTGCATTAGTGAACTAAAAATCGTTGTTTTTTCGTTTATATGTAACATTGTATGTATGTATATTTCCGGGATGTAAAACAAATTACCACAGCGTTATTAAAACAGAGGGACATCAAACAACATTTATTTTTCCTAAAGACGGTGAACATAAAAAGGTCTGGTTGCGTGCTATTCACAGAGAAAATTTTTCGGTGACTAATTCTTCAGTGGTGTGTTGGAAACAATTTGATAATAGTGACATTTTGAGAACTGAAACATATATAGATAAAAGTGGAAAAATTCCGGAGTTTCCTTTGACCTGCCCTAAATTATAGCATGGTGCAATACCAAGGCTTTATAAGAACCAACCGAAATGTTTATCAAATCCTAAAAAGTGCCCCAAAAAGTAACCCTGAAGAAAGAAGGAAAGTCCTCGTTGAAACTTATGCACAAGAACATGGGATTGAAAGCTTTCTTAAAAACGACCTTATTACTGATTTTAGTAGTTTTGAAGCGGAAATTGACAAAAACATAAACTTAAAAAATTGGAGATATGCAGTGTTTGACTCTTGTGTCAAAAATATATAGTTGTATGTCGATCATTGCTTGTGTTTATATATATTTACTTAACCAAAATTTATTAACATCCCTAACTATTGCAAGCCTTCTAAGTAGACATTTTTATATTTCCTTTGAAGACTAGTGTAAGTGCGGTGGTACCGAAGTAAAGAAACTATATCAAAAAGTTGCCCTTATTTTAAGCAACATTTTTTAAAATAATTATACCAAACATATAAACAATTCCGTTTCATTACAAACTTAGTTAAATACTTTTTCGAACTCGCCTAGAAAAGATATAAAAAAAGAAAGCTTTCCACTTTGACGGGATAAGTGTATTAAAGAAACTTTTAAAGTAATAACTATATTTACGAACAAGGTTACCAAATATATTTATAAATAATAAGTTTATTTTTACATTGATAAGTGTTTAAATGTGCAACAAAAACAATATTAGCTCCAAGCTATATTAAGAAAATCATATAAATACCGGTAAGTTTACCAAAAAATATCATTAAACATATTCTAAAAGTTATTTACATGTTATAAGGTAGTGTAAAACCCGAACAATGATCCCAGTTTTGCTTTTTTAATCTTGTCTTCCTTATTAAGTACAGATTATGTTTTTTAATAATATTATTTTAGATATGTTGTTTTCGGTTGATTTTAATTATTACAAAAATTACTGATTAATACATTTTTAGCTAAGTTTTAAAAGTTACATTAATTTATTTGCAGGGAACAGTTAAACAGTATAAAAATAAAATCTTAAAATTTAATATTTTTTAAAGTTTAGCAATAATTTGAAAAAATAATAATAGGTTCTGAATATTCTAATATGGCCTAGGTTTTCCGGACACATTACTGTTTTTTAGGGCCATGTAGTATAGTATTTAAAATTATTTATTTATTTTTAAAATAATACCTGTATTTTGTTTAAAATTTTATAAAAAATGCTTATTTAGCGCAATCTGTTTAGAACTCATTAAATTAAATCAGCCCAGGGCGCAGTGTTGTTTGCAACGTTGCCTTTCTTGCTTCATGGCTCTTTTGTTATAGAAGTTTACTCCCCTTGATAGAAGGCTGTGTGAAACACTCAATGTTGAGCATTGTGCGACATAATGCGCTTTTGTCTGGTAATTAAAAAACACCCATTGTATCGGCCTCTCGTTCCTTGTCAAAGGTGGTAAACTTAACAAGAAGTGCTGGGCTGGGATTCTGTAAAAATATAAGAAAAGAGAATGTCAAAATAGGGATTACATGTCCTTGTTGCCCTTAAAGGTAACTCATAAGTTTGTGACTGTCTTGAAAGAGATAAAGAAAAGGAATGTCAAAAAAGTTGCTTACAGAATCGGGCCTCTGGATCCCATTTAAGCCCATATACGCCAATTTAAATGTCAATTTGATATTTGTGACGTAATCCTTTTGCCCTATTGTTTTGTTTACAAATAGTATAAAGTCTTTATTTTATCAAGTGGTAAACAATACGGATCTAATAGTAGGTGTACATCCAAATTAGTTTTTAAAAGTTAAATATTTAACAAAAATTAATAAAATAAAGTTACCTTCTAGGCAATACGATGACGTCCCAAACATAACCTTCATCAAATTTTGGCGACATACCGCGTTGAACCCGTTTATCTGACTATTTCTTTTTAACCTGTGCTAAAGAACAGCGAGAGAGGATACGCCAACGAACTCAAGGGCTAGAATTAAAGTAAACAAACTTTGTTTGGCATTAAAATGATCACTGCGGGGGAGACGGGATAGTTCTTGTAAACAATGGTTGTATACAGACTGAACTGGCAACATTGGATCACTCAGCGGTGTTTTGTCCAGGGCTGGGATTCTGTAAAAATATAAGGAAAGAGAATGTCAAAAAAGTATACACATTTTATAATAAAAGTAATACATAACCATCATAAAAGTCTTTAGAAATATAAATATTATTAGAAGCACTAAGAGGCCTTTTTAACTTTGTGAACACACTTCAGTAGCATAATATTTTCAAATTGAACTCACTTGTAACAAATACAATAAAAACAACTTAAATCTTTGTTTAAACAAGTTTAAAGCAAAACAAAAGGGAAGCCAATTGGGTTTAAATAATATTGCTAGGATACTAATCAGAATTATATACAAACTATTTAAAATATGAAATCTAAAAGAAAACAATCTTTATGCCCAAAGTTTTAATAGAAATTCAAATGTGAAAACAGGATACATATCTATAATGCATAAAAGAAATAGTGCTTATGCCAACCAAAAATTAATGCTGGCAAAATTTTTCTCTGTGTTTCGATATTGTTTTAAATTGCTATGTTGGCATGATACGAGTTTTATTTTGTCTCAGTTCAGTATATTCTTTATGAAGTGCAGCAATACAATAAGATAAATACAAAGGTGTAGTAAGTAAAATTAGTAAGTTCTGTAATGCTAAGGTATTTATGTATATATTTTTAGATGGCCACTCCACATCACAGAACGAGAGGTTTGGTTACAACATTTGGGTATTACAATAAATATTTTGCCAGAAAACATGTACATCTGCTCGACCATTTTGAAGCAAAGGATTTATGTGAAAAGAGATGGGGTGAAGAGGGCTACCGAACATACCTTACCCAAAATGCAAAACCTAAACGGTATGTGAAAAAATACTATGCTATTGTATATATGTTAGTTATTTACCCTTAAATATTAGTTAAGTTTAATTTAGCATTAAGGGCCTAGCCCTGTTATAAAAATTTTCATGGCATGCGATACAGTGTGCCTTATACGGAATTGTGCTTTAAAGTACGTAAAGAGTTAAAAAATAATCTTTCCTTCTGAGTATACAGCCTGAACTATCCAACATTAATATAATATTAAAAACTGATTTGTTGGTAATTTATAATTAACCATAATGACATTTAAATATTTCAGTTTTTTATTTTATTTTACTTTTAATATTTTCAGTTACCTTGTACCAGAAACCTTACAAAAATCATATGAAGGTGATGCAGCATCTACAGCAAGCAGGTAGGTAATTTTGTTTAAATAAACTTGTTATATATTCCATTATAAACAGACTAATTAACTAAACTAAGATTAGAAGCATGTGCAGAAATAAGCTATAAAACATTTTCCTACACTTGAAAAAAGACAAATAAATTGCCAATAGTGTTTTGTTTATGCAGGAATTTTTTCCTGACGTTTAGCATGAGTGGTCTGCAAGTAGCATCAGGGATGGAAGAGCCTTAGAAGAAGCTTGCCACCTGTGCTAGCGAAACGTCAGGAAGGAATTTCAACTACGGCCTTTAAGTCTGAATAAAAATTTTAGTTTAAACACTGGCCGCGAAAGCTTAAGTCAATTTATCAAACTTTCTAGGTTCAGTGCTTGTAAAAAACAAAATTAATTATTTATAAACATAAGTTAGATCTTTGATGAATGGATTTATACCTTTTATATTATTTAGAATTATCTAATAAGGACTGAGTAAGTCCATAGTTACAGCCCTGCTTATATTAAAAAAAGGTGACATAGCCATACAACATAAATTTTATGTAATATCTTATTTAAAGACATTTTTTATATATTTCAATAGCCAGCAAAATCATATTTAATTTTAGTAACAAAAGGATTAATTCTATTTATATGTGAAATTTGCAATTTAAATTAGAAAATGAAAACCGGTAACCATAAATACGTGAAATGCTAATTGTATGTTTATTAGATTTTGTAAGACTATATCGTGTCGCAAGTGAGCAAGTTTGGCTCCCGGAATTTTTAAGTTTTTTGTTTTGTTAAAACGTGATAAATAATACGTTTTTGGTATCATTGGTTCCGTGTGAATTTCTTCTATTACAGTGTGATAATGTATTAGTAATAAAGGTGAAAACCTTCTAGAAAACTGCGAAAAACTAAAGGATAAACAAATAAAGTGCCAAAAAAACGCATTCCAATCTCCGATACCATAGATAAGGAGCAGAGAATTCGGCCAGGGCGAAGAAACAGGGTCGCCAACAAACCAAAATGTACTGCGTTTAGTACAACTACTTTATCGTTACTTCAAATCTTTACCGATATGGAGTGCAATGATTGCGGAGAGACAGGGGAAATAGAAATCCCGTTTTCCCTTGTGATGTATGTAGATTAGGTATTTGTAAACAGTGCTCCCAATTAACTTCTTCTGAGGTAAAAGTATTGGAACTGAAAGAGAGAAAAATGAAATTTTACTGCTCAAAATGTGAAAATTTTGAGACGCATACACTGCTAAAAGGAACTATTGAAGATAAAATTAGCATTATAACAGCTAAGGATGAAATAATAGCGATGTTGCGACAAAAATTGAGTGATTTGGAAAAAAATTGTTCAATCAAATTGCCTTCCTTATATAGCCAAGCATTGCAGCAAAACAAGATATCTAATCCTATTATAGGTCCTGTCAGCAATATACCAAGTATCATAATAAAGCCAAAACAACACCAAAATACAGAAAAAACTAACTCCGATGTAAAGCAAAATATAAAACCTACTGAACTAAAGGTGGCTATTAGGGGTACGAGAAACACAAAAGACGGTGGCATGATCATTAAATGCAACAATAAGTCTGATATTCAAACGCTAAAAAAAGAAGCAGAAAGTAAATTGAAAAACTATGACGTGCAAATAAGTAAAATGAGAATGCCTAGATTTAAAATCATTGGTTTTCAAAGTGACTTTAACGAGGAATGTATAACGCAAGCCATTAAAGAGCAGAATAATTTCATGAGAGAATCCGATGATATAAAAATAACCTATATTAAAAGACCCAAAAATCCGTCTGCTTTGGGTACCGTATTTGGCGAATGTTCACCAGCAGTTTTCCACAAACTAATGGGGGAAAAGAAAATATTTATTAATTGGCAGCGATACAGTGTTGTTGAGGATTTGAGTGTGCCAAGGTGTTTTAAGTGTCAACAGTACTACCACAAAATGGAATCATGTCCAAATAAAATAGTGTGTGAGCATTGTTCTGAGGAACATTATCTTAAAGAGTGTCCAAAGTTAACCAAAAAGTGTAAAAATTGCATTATGGCCAATAACAAATATCAACAAAAGTACGATGTTTTGCACAAATCAAGTGACCTAAACTGTCCATCTTATCAATACATCCTAAGCACCCTTCGAGCCAAGATAGACTATGGTGTCGAAAATGGCAGATGAAGATCCAGTGCTAGAAATCTTTCAAAACCTAGAGTCACTTGAGATGGACTTGACACATGAAAAATATGGGCAAGGATATACAAACTAAAATAAATATAAATTCTAAGTTATTGAATGTTGTTCACTTTAATATTGGGAGTGTTCATAAGAATTTTAATCAGTTTTTAGTTGCTTTTGAAACATACAATCTCCAAAGTTGTGATATTATTGTTTTCAGTGAATCCTTTGAGAGTTATGACTGTCAATATAATTTTAAGAGGTTATAATATGTTTTTTAATGGCGCCAAACACAATAGAAATGATGGAACAATAATTTTTATTAAGTCAATTTTAATTTATGAAGTAAAACATACATTGCTGGATGGGTGTGACGTCACTGTAAGTAATGTCTCGTTAAAGAAAGAAAATTTTTTATTTAATATAATATGTTTGTACAGGCCACCAAACACAAATAAAATGACATTTTTAGAGGACATTGAAGTATATTTAGCTCAGAATAAAGGAGGCAATGTTGACTTGTTTTTGGGTGACATTAATATTGACATTTTGGATAAAACTGACCATACTGTAAATTCATATTTGGCTATCTTGAATCATTTTGGTTTTTTATCATGCATTAATGCTCCTACCAGGGAAAAAGCCTGTCTTGATCATATTTTTTAAGAACCAACCTAAATAAAAATGAGCTTAGCTTTGACCCTTTCATCATTGAACTAGACCTCACTGATCATGATCCTGTTATGCTAAATATAAATAAAGTTTCCAGTCACAAAAAAAATAAAAATTCCTTACCAATAAAAAAAACAATTGAAACATTAAATGAAAAGCTTTTTAATCGCTTGATCAGGGAGGAGACCTGGGACCTAGTGTTAAATTGTACTGATGTTATCAAAGCAACGGATGAGTTTTATAAAAAAATTAATGAATTTCTTAAAATGGCTACATGTATAAAAAAAAATAATTATATCCAATTTAAAAAACGCCAACCATGGATTACCAATGGTTTAATTCGGAGCATTAAAATAAGGGATAAAATGAAAAGGAAATTGTTGTCAAATTTTAAAGAAGATGATAACCAAACTTTTAAAACTTATAGAAATAGCTTAAAAAAATAATTGAAAAATGTAAATATGAATATTATAAAAATGAAGTAGATAGAGCCGGGACTGATCTCAAAAAAGTTTATAAATTAATAACAGATGCTACAAATAATACACAAGATAAATCAAATAACATACCTCCACCTATATTGAATAGTGATTGAGTTCATTTGCAAACTTGAAAGATTTGGCAAATTTTTGTAATAACTTTTTTATAAATGTGGGTGTAGATATGTTAAATAAAATTCCAAAGGCAAAAAAAAATTTAAAATTTCTACCAATCAATCAACTTCAATGTATTTAAAACCAGTAAATAAAAAAGAAATAATTGAAAAAATAAATAGCCTAAAAAATAACTGTAGTCCTGGTATTGACAAAATAAGTACAAAATTAATAAAAAATAACCACCTTTACTTTCTTGACCCCCTTGTTCATATAATTAATTTAATTTTTAAGAGTGGTACTGTTCCTGACCAATTTAAAGTGTCGGTAGTGACACCCATATATAAGTCAGACGATAAAACAAAAGTGACTAACTATCGACCTATAAATATAATAAATAACTTTGCCAAGATTTTTGAGAAATGCCTGAAAGATAGATTATTACTTTTTTTACAGTCAAACTCAATATTAGCATCGAATCAGTATGGATTTTTAAGTAAATTAGGCACTTCCCAAAGCACTCTACCACCTTACAAGGGAAGTAACTGACAAACTTGATATAAACGAGAAATGTATAGCTGTTTTCTTAGACTTGGCAAGGGCGTTTGACACCGTACCCCATCACCTACTTCTGGAAGTTTTGGAAAAGAATGGGGTGAGGGGTGCAGTGTTGGCAGCCTTTGAAAGTTATCTGCATGGGAGAGTGCAATATGTAAAAATTGCGGATACTATGAGCGATCCAGAACAGGTTAAAATAGGTGTACCGCAGGGTACAGTGTTGGGTCCAATCCTATTTTTGATATTTATAAATTCACTAACTAATTTAAAGCTCAGAAATGCTGCGATCGTTTCCTATGCGGATGACACTGCCGTAATTTTTTCTGCCAAATCATGGGATGAAGTAAACTAAGTGTAATTGATGGTTTGGATGTCATTCAAAACTGGTTGAATACTTTTAAATTGACATTAAACTTAAATAAAACTACTTATATTGCTTTTTCAATTACACTTGCAAATCGCCCAGCCTTTGATTCCATACAATTAAGAAATTCAAATACAAAAATTAAGGAGGTCTCCCATACTCGATATTTAGGTGTAGTTATTGACAAACATTTGAAATGGAATCAGCATGTTCTTAAATTGACAGTAACAATTAGAAAACTATTGTATAAATTTTATATCTTAAGAAATATCTTGAACAAAAACTTGTTGATATCTGTATATAGAACCATTGTGGAATCTTTGTTGAGATATGGTATTATTGTGTGGGGTGGTATGTATAAGACGGCTTTACACCCATTAAGCATTGTACAAAATTATATATTAAAAGTTATCTATAAAAAAAATAGACTCTATTCTACGAGCATGTTGTATTCTAGGGAAGTTTTTGAATAAGGTCTGTTTATGTCTTGAAGTTAGCATTTTTGTTTACAAAAACAATGATCTAAAAATATTATTAGTCATAACTATCCAACGAGAAGTAAATTAAATGATTGTATAAAATTACCTAAAAGTAACACCAATGCTAATTTAAGATTTTTTAATTACTTTGCTCCAAAAATTTATAACCTGATACCTTTAGAAATAAGAAATATTACCAAAATTCATATTTTTAAAAAACAGTGTAGATCTTATATTTTTGAAAACAATAATATATTTAGGAACCTTTTCTGATTTTCAGTTTTGAATCTGGTTTGGGTGTTTTTGAATTTATAATAGTGTAGAGCCAGGAGCTTCTTTCTTCCATTCATGTGTATGTTTAATTTTTTTTTTTTTTTAGTCTGTTGTAACTATTATTGCACATACAGATGTTTGGTCATCTAGGTGTTTGTTAGTTGCAATTTATGTGTAAATTATCTTAGTATTTGTACTAACAAAAAACTTTTTAGAGGAATATTTTATTTATTTTTTAAGAATTAATATACTTATATTTAAATGTGACAAATGTAAATAAAAAATGTAAGTACATATTAAGATAATAAATGTGGTAGGGATACAGGGGTACTGTTCCCTCCGAAATAATAATAAATAATAATAATAATTAGAACTTTATGCTTATATAATTAATCATTAAAATATTTTCTCCTTAATCACCCTGTATACTATTATTTATTTTGTTTTATCATGTTTTTTAGAATTTTTATAAAAAAAAGTTTGATACAAAGCTGCTAGAGGTAAAACATGTTTTTATTTTATATTACTGTTGTCCATACAGGGGGTCTTTTTCAGTATAACCAACGATTTTTTCTAATTTATAATAAAAGATGAGGAGGGTGCTTTTTCCCTTAGGTATATTTAATACCTTTACTTATTTTTTTTTTTTTTGGTTAAAGTACAATAATTAAATTTTTACAGTCTGTATCTTAAATTTAGTTTTTGGTATAAAACACACATAAATAATAGCACAAAAGCAATTTTTTTTTATCTGGGTTGGTTTGGCCTTACATACAATGTGTTTTGGCCACAAAAGCAATCTTTGTATTATTTTTTCGCAACCTGTTTTGTGTGAATATTACTTTTATTATTATTATTTTAATTTTTAGTAGTACTATGGAACAAATTGTACTATTAATGGAAACTGATAAGTCAGAAAAATCTTCCCTGATTCATCAGCTACAATAACAGCGCCTGAAATTCTAACTCCAGAAAACCCACCATTGGTCCATAATTACTCCTCTGATTCCTCTCGACAATAACAGCACCGGAAGTTCAAACTCCTAAAAAAGTCAGGTAAAATACTTTTTTTATATGTTTTTCTTTGACATCAGAGGTTAAAGTTCGAAATAAAATGTAGTAATCTCAAAGTATTGTTGTATCCATGTATGTATGGTTAAATATATTAAGAAATTATCAATCAGAGTAACTTAAAAACATTACTTAGGTTATAAAAAGTAAAAGAAAACAATATTTCCATTTAAATGATGACACCCTTTTTTGCTGCAGATCTTAAATGTTGTAAGAACGAAAATTTTTATTTGTTTAAAACTTTAAAATAACCAATTAGGTTTAAACTTTTATATATTGTGGCTTTAAATAATGAGAAAAAAGGGTAAAACTTATTTATTTGTAATCTTTTATTACAGCCACAGAAATCACACATGATTTACCCTTTGTTATAAGATGTTTACATTGAGGAATGTAATGTATAAATAATATATATAAATATATGTTTAGGTTTGCCGAAGCTCAACTTCTAAGTTATCACCTGTATCTACGGGTAGTGAAATAGAAGAAATTCCATTCGATACTCCGTCGCCAATAAGGAAAAGGTATGTTATTATTAAATATTTTCTCAGCTTCCTTGTTTGTAATTTAACAGGTTTATATACAAGTTGAAAGGCTTTGATTACATTTTTTAATCCTTATGACAGCTCACGAATGCTACTATGAAGCCTAAATACTAGGTACCATGTTTCTAGATGTTTAACCCATTTAACCTTAGTTCTGCCACATTGTTTAAGTTCCGAAATACACAGACCTTATACAAATAACGTCTACCTCTGAACTTCCCCGTCATTAAATGGTCGTGCCCAGCGTCCTCCTTTTGATGGTTTAGGTTTTAGCTTTTTCTTCTGAGCCTTATAAAGCTCCCTAGCAGAACCGGTCTAGGTTGTATTCTGTTAGACTCAATCTTTCTGCTTTTTTAACCTACAATGTCATATGGGAGCTTTTAGGGCCTGGCTTTCAGGCTACAGTCAGATTTTTGTACAGTCCAATTTTCTAGTGCAGTTTTATAATAATTAAACAGCTTAAAGCTGATTCCCTAAATGGCTGACTGTCTGAGTCCATTGTGCAGCATGTACTACTGCAATTGTTGCTTGAAATACTGTAGCATTCTATTGGGCATTACTGTGTGACAAATAAACATAAACAAAATACTAATTAAAATTGTGTGTTTGCTAGTTTTTCTTTGTGATTGTTTAATATAGTAGTAATGTCTAATTGTTATAAATCATTTAATGTTTCCATTAGAATTATATTAACAATACAAATTGCTAAAAAATAAAAGAAAAACTAAATTTTTAAACAATACACTTAAATAAAACCAATCAACCAAAAGGTTCATTAATTATCTTTATTAAGAAACCCTAATTTTTAGATTTAAACTTGCTGAAAGTAAAGAAAATACAAAAGAGAAGTCAGATTCGTCAGAAACCCTTAGCTGTAGCTCATCTAGAACTTTTAGTGTTCTATCTTCAACTTCAGTATGTGAATCTGACACAAAAATGCCAAAGCAATCTTCCAGTGTCCAGGGTGAAATGTAAGTAAACATTTTACATTAATTTTAAAAAAAAATTTTATTTTAAAGAATGGTTTTATTTTCTAGGAAGTTTTTATTGCCATAATTACAAATATTTCTTTCTTTTTAGAAGCAAAGTTGTGGAAAAACCTGTGATTTTAACCAAAGCCAAAGAAGGTAAGCCATTATATTACAGAAAAAAAAATAATACGAAAAAATAATGGGAACTTAATTTCTTTTGATTTTAATGAAATGACAATATGTTCTGAATTCTAATATACAAATACAAAACAAACACAGCAGCAAATTATAATAAAAAGCCAGTTTAGGTTTCCCATAAACAGGGAGCTTTTTGTGTTAAAAGATTCACAGTAGAAATGATAAAATATTGTAGTTTAATCAAAAACTAAAGACATTTTTGTTCTTTTATAACTTAGAAAAAAGTTGTCGGATAGTAAACACCTTTATTGTAAAAAATTATCGAACAAAGAACTGCTGAGCTTTCAGAGATGGTTTCTCCTATTCCTTAGGACGATCTAAAAATACATATTTCTTGTTTTAAAGGAAATATGAAAAACTTTTTAAAGTTTTTATCACACATTTACAAAACATACCTGTGTGTGTATTTAACTGCCTTTTTTAAATTGTCCTGAGAAAGTAGATAACCTATTTCCAAAAGCTTAGTTTTCAAATATTTTTGACTACATCTCCACTAGAATTCCAGATATTAATACTTATTTTTAACTAGTGTTCACACTCTCTTTCTTTCATATTGTTAAAATTTTATAAAAATAATAAACAATGTTAGTGTAAAAAATATATATTGTTAATATAATATTCTTAATTTATATTAATTTTTTTTTAATAAATATTTGAATTTTAGGTTAAAATTTTCAAGATATCCTGGGAATTAAAACTTGAAGATTTTTCATCACCAAAGAAAGCAAAAAGAAGTTTGCAGATGGCTAAAACTGCGATTGCTACTCTAAGAAAGAAAGTGGCTAACATTAAACGTTCCGAGACCGTTATAAATCTAGAATTCATTCATTGCAATCATTATTATCATATTTGAAGGACAAAAACTTTATTTCTTTGGAGCAGTGCAGAATATTCAGGTATTTTTTTAAACAAAATATTTGTAAATTTTGGCTTCAAGTTAAACAATGGATTTCTTAACATAATTTTTCCACCACTTTTTGACCTAAAGTCAATTTTTTGTGTTTTAGGAAGCAGTTGGTGACAGATCCAAAGTGTTATTATCCAAGTTACTGCAAGGTTCAAGGAAACAAAAATATTGCCCTGAGTTAAGAAGCTTTGCAATGACTCTACATTTTTATTCACCCAAAGCATATAGATATGTAAGGGATAAATTTAATAAAACACTGCCTCACCCTATTACAATTAGCAAATGGTATAGTAAGTTGGATGGAAAACCGGGATTTACGAAAGAGTCATTAGAAGCATTAAAAATTAAAGTTGAGGAGGTAAAATAAAAAAAGTAAATATTGTTTGTAGCTTAGTTTTTGATGAGGTTCCATACGAAAGCAAGTTGAATGGGATGGAAAACAATATTATGGATTTATCGATATTGGAACGAAAATAGATTCTGACAGTTTACCAGAAGCTACTGAAGCTCTGGTATTAATGCTTGTAGGGGTAAATACCAATTGGAAAATTTCAATTGGGTATTTCTTCATACATGGGCTGACAGGCAATGAAAAAGCCAACATTATTAATAAAGCTTTGGAATTTCTTAACGAAGCCGAAATTACTGTTTGTTCCGTTACATGTGATGGTGCACCAGCTAATTTTCATATGGCAACTAGTTTAGGAGCTGACTACTCTGATCCCCAAAATCTAAAAACATATTTTTGCATCCTGTTAACAAACAAAAAATATATTTTATAATGGATCCTTCCCACATGCTGAAACTTGTTAGAAACTGTTTTGGAAGTTATGGTATCCTGGAAGATGCTGGTGGAAACCAAATTTGTTGGCAGTATTTGAAAAACCTCTTGGAAATTCAAACAACTGAGGGTTTAACTGCGGCAAATAAACTTAAAAAAAGGCATATAGAGTACTGGCGTGAAAAAATGAAGGTAAAGCTAGCCAGCCAGACACTCAGCAAAAGTGTTTCAGATGCTCTAGGATTTTTTAGGGAAGACATTACTGAAGAATTTATTAAATCTAAGTTTAAAGGTTCAGAAGCAACACAAAACTTTCTACTTATTTTTAATGACTGTTTTGATGTAATGAATTCCTCAAGTCGATATGCTACCTATAAATTCAAACGAGCTTTTTCAATGGAAACGGAATCGTTTATTTTTAAGAGATTTTTTGAAATAAGAGAATATATTTTAGGTTTACAATATAGTGGCAAATCAATTTTACAGAGTGGTAGAAAATGTGGTTTCTTGGGTATGCTTATTAATATTGAAAGTATTTTAAATATCTATAAAGATTATGTTAAAGCTGCTAAATTGCAATATTTATCAGTTTATAAATTATCCCAAGACCATTTAGAGATTTTTTTCAGCTATTAGAAGTAGGGGCGGGCATAATAATAACCCATCGGCAAACAATTTCAGAGCGCCTATAAAAATTACTAATTCATATTGAAGTAAAGGGTGCAGATACTGGAAATGCTACAGCCATTGATTCAACATCCATACTTCACTGTAGTAGTGCTACCAGAAGAATTACTGAAAATGAAAATGGGGATGATTTATTGTTCTCAGAACATTTAAAATTAGAAAAACATATTGAAGAAATAGATTTTATTAATTCTTCTGCGTGGCATTTAACTACTAGTAGTGAAGACATTGTAAAATATATAGCCGGATTTGTAGGTCGCTCTTTAATGAAGTGTGTTGCATGTGAACAATGTTTAAATGTCTTAAAAAATGACGAATCTTTGTCATTACTTCAAAAAAGAAAAACCTTTGAGCATGCAAAGATGTTTAATGCATCAAAGCTACCGAAACCTATGTATGCTAGCAGAAAGAAGTTTTGAAAGTTGTCCTACATGAAGTAGATATTTTTAACAGTAAAATAGAAAATATAATTGAAATTTTACTAAAAGCCACATTTAAAAATTTGCCTTCTAATATTTTGGATAATTTTGGTAAACATATTTTTGATTTTCAACCACTTTCTACCCATTTTACTGACCTAATAAAACTCTCCTTTAAAAAATATTTTAATATAAGAATTTACCATGAGACAAGGAAAAGATTAGATCAGAATATTGGAAACAGGGTTAGAAGCATTCTTACCAAAACAATTACATTTAAAAACCAATAGTAATAATCATTTTCATTTAAAATAATTTGTGCACCCTTTTAAAAATAAAAATTATAAAACTTATTAATATCAATAATAGACATCTTTTGGTCTTTGTTTTAATTAATAAACTTTTATGATAATTTAATAAAGTATTTGTTTAAATTAATACATTTTCATGATACAATAATAAAAATATTTTCTACCTATATTCATTTGTACGCTGGTTACTATAAAAATCTATAGGTAAAATTTTGTTGATATAATAATCATTGGCTGTTACTTTAACCAAAATGTACAAACAGATTTAATATTTGTGATGTTTTTTCTACACGGTTCATATTTTTAAAAAGAAAGGCAGAAGAAGCTACCAAAAAGTTTCAGTATAAAATTAGGTCTACCATCCCCAAATAGTATTCATCTGTGAAAAAACCTGTATAACTTTTTAAGTATCAAAAAAGTATAGAGGCTCTAAAAAATTGCTTACGAATTTTAAATTGTTACAGAGAAATGTATGAATTAATTTTAAAAATTATACCTAATTTAATTTAATCTTTATTTATCATAATTATTATTTATTTATTTCATCATAATTTCGACACTTTTTACCAATATAAAACAGAAAAAAATTTTAATAATAGTTTTAAAGAACAAAAATTCTCTTATTTGTTAAAAAAAATCAATTTTTGCAAGGTACCATTTAGAATCAGGTTATTAGTTCCTAGATGTTAAACATGCTGCACATGCATATTGTACTATATGCATGTGCAGATTATTTGTATTCTCACTATAAATATGTATGTAAATATATAATGTTATATTTAATGTAGGGTGAAGTGGGGTAACTGCGTTTCCGGGGCAAGTGCATCACTTGCATATAATTTCTTTATCCCGATTAAATATTATTCTTTTTACATAATAAAAAAGTCATAGTAAGGTCCGGCAACAGCGCAGTAAATTCCAACGCGGCTCGCGCCATTCCGCCTCAGCCTGTTGGTGGTGACAGTCGCACATGTTTTTAAGACGACGCTAAATATTCGAGTCTATCCAGTTATACGGACCCATTATTTAGAATACGGTAAGTAATTTCTTTTTTTTCGTATCTCTGTATTAGTTTATAGATAAATATGTATATATTTTGGATGCATATTATCCAGTAGTGAAACCGAACCTTAATAAGGGCATAGATGCTCTTGCCCCAAAATTTAGGTGAATGGGGCAAGTGCATTCATACAACGCTGGGAAAGTGCGCCCACCAGGTGCACTTGGCCCAAACGCTTTCCATTTAAAAGTGTTTTTATTCTTATAGAACATCATGGTAAGAAATTATAAGAGAAAAACAACTAAAGCCAATTATCCCAAAGATGATTTAAAAAGCGCACTTGAGGCAGTACGAAGCGGTCAGATGGGCACTCTGCGCAAGTAACACTTTTAAAATACCAAGAAGCACAATTCGTGACCACATAAAAGGAAGACGGGGAGTCAAAAGTCAATCAATGGGAAGACCAACAGCTCTGTCCGAAAAAGACGAGGAAAAATTAGCGAAGGGTATTAAGTAAGACATTGGAATACAATAATTCTAAGGTAGTAGATACGTTTACTATAGGATAGAAATTTTGTTCTAGATGCATGGAAAAATGGGGATTTGGACTCTGTAGAAGAGAAGTTCTGGATATTGTTGGGGAGTATGTCGAGCGCAATAATATTCCTACGCCTTTTAAAGACAACATTCCCGGGGAGGACTGGTTCCTTAAATTTAAGCAAAGACATAATTTGTCGATAAAAAAGCCAGAAGCTCTGGAATACGCAAGAAAACGAAACACAGATCCTTTTATTATAAATGAATATTTTGAGCTTCTTAAAAAAACAATGGAAAACTTGAACATTATGGATCGTCCTAATCAAATATGGAACATGGACGAAACAAGTTTTTGTAGGACCCAACAAAAACAAAAGTCGTGGGACAAAAAGGAACAGAAGCAACCAGAATAACAGCTGGATCAGGAAAATCAACACTTCTGTCTTATTTTGCTGCAGCTGCTGATGGTACAAAAGGTCCACCTTAATTATATATAAAGGAAAAAATGTTTGGGACACTTGGGTTGCTGACAAAGGTTTGGACTACCCAGGAACAACATATGCGGCAACAGAAAATGGCTGGATGGAATCATCTGTTTTAAAAATTTTTTTATAAAAGTTTCATACCAAACTTAGGACCGGCAAGGCCCGTTTTGGTTATTTATGATGGACATGCTTCACATTTCGACATAGATATTATAGAAGAGTCAATTAAGAACGACATTGTAATTATAAAACTACCCCCGCACAGTAGTCACCTATTACAACCCTTAGACTTGGCAGTTTTAAGTCGATAAAGGTACATTGGGATACAAATTTAGTAAAATGGCAAAGAAAGAATTTGGGAAAAACTTTGCCTAAAAATAAACTTGCTGAAATGATTGGAACGGTATGGAGTAAGGCAAATCCACAGCTCATTATTGAAGGCTTTAAAAAAGGTGGCATATACCCTTACAATCAAAACGTAATACCTGACGAAAAGTATGATCCGGAACAACTCAAGCGTTGGAAGTTAAAACAAACCCAAGACAACATCACAATATGCCAAGAAAATACGTCAGAAGACAACAATAATACCAGTGATTCCCCGGTTCCCTGTAGCTCACATCAAGAGCTCAAGAAGAAAAAAATGATAATTTGGATATATCACATAATAGTGACAAGGAAATAACAATAAGTTTTGAAGAATTGCTTTTAAATACTTGTAGAGGATCAGCATCAAAAACATCAAAAGAGCAGAAAAAGAGTTTCACTGGGAGCCGAGATAGTTACTAGTGATGAAGTTAGAAATCGTATTAAAGAAAATATAAAAGACAAAAGGAAAGTTGTACCACTAAAAAAGAAAACAAAAAATAAGTTAAAAAATAAAAATTATGAAAATATTTCCGAGGATGAAAACGAGGTGGATGATGTAGTATTAAATGATTCTGAGAGTGACTATGAAACTTTGGTTGACGTTGTGAACCAAGAAAATGATGAAGTGTTTTACGACAGAAATGTAGAAGGTCGTAACATAGGTGACTGGGTCCTAACTAAACTAAAAACAGAGAAAAATTCAATAAAATATTTTATTGGGAAGATTCAGGAGGTGGATTCCTACAGAAACATTACCTTAATCAAATTTTTAGAAGAGTAAAAACAAAATCTCTCTCAGAAAATTCAGTATTTACTTGGCCCGTCGTTGAAGATGTTTCGGAAGTAGAAGAGAGCTCACTTGTGTCCATCCTACCTCCACCTAATGTTACTCGGGGGAAGTTTTAAATTTTCTGTAAGTTTTTTCAGGCCTATCTTTAGAATGAACTTACAATTTTCAACGCAAAATGCTATTTTTTATAATATTTAGTTTAATGTTTAAGGTGGGTAGGTTAACAGAATGAGTTTCATTTCTTTATCTTAATATTTAAGTTGTTTACCTTGAGTTAGTGCATTTTTGGTGCCATCCTTTTTATAATAAATACTTTTCTACCTGTTTTTCATTTTTTTCACCTAAATAATGATGTGTAAAGTAGAAAAATTAATAAAACACTTTAGGTAAGCTGTGGCATTAGTTTACCTTTTTGTATTTAGAACTTTTTCTAGGTATTAACAAAATATGGTTTATGGTATTTATCTGAGTATGATAATCACACAAGAGAAATTTTGTATTGCATTTGGTTCAAAAAATATGGCAACCGCAAAAATCGCAAATGAGTTGATACCCTTTGTAGTTTAAGCTCTTGCCCCATACTACTTCATACGTTAAACATATTGGTTTTATAGGCGTTGCTGCACTTGCCCCTGTCATGGGGCAAGTGCACCTATTACATAAATAAAAATATAAATTTATAATAAATGTTTTTGGTAAAATTATAAAAGTTGCCGATTCACTATTGTATGGGTCCTATATACAGGCACTTCCAAAAAAATAGGGAATCTTTTAAGGGCAGCAAGTAATTGATAGCGACGTATTAACTCTAAAAAATTCAGTTTTGTAGGCGCTGTTACCCCACTTCACCCTATATAGAGTAGTCCGAGGCAGAAGCCCACTAAAAAGTCGAAGGATTTTCGTTTTTATAAACACTTTTGAGCTCTACAATTTAAAAATACTGTTAGAAACCAAATAATTAGCATAGGGCAGGTAGTAATTATAAATTTGTAAAGAAAATTAAGGTAAACCTATTTCCAGGACACTGAATCCAATCAACAGGATCTAAATCTTTTCCGTAACCTTTTCGACAATGTGGGAAATTAACTGTTTTATTTTGAATTTGTCTTTCATGTCTTCTCATTTAAGTCCTGTCCCTGCGGACTTTTGTACCGATTCTCTAAATTTTAAAT
>JAHBCN010015859.1:0-20472 GCA_019359885.1 Listronotus oregonensis
CCCTGTATTTTTTTTTAAAAAAATAATAAAATCAAGGAAATGGAAAGGGGTTTTTTCGCGGACTAAGTAAAGATATTTTTAGTCAGAAAATGAACCTGAAAAAAGTGCAAAACCTCGCTTTTTTTTTTAAATGCATAGATTTATAAAAATTTAAAGATTTAGCTTACCTTATCCTCCTCTTTAAAATCTATAATATGCGGATGGGCGCTCTTTTTTTTTTTAGGACTGAAAACTACCCTTTATTTCTAAAAACCTAAAAACTATACATTAAAGCTTAGGTTGAGTAAAATTTTACTCAAATACGTTGAGAAAGTAGTATTTTGTTTCTTTTAAACATCATTTAAAATATTTCAGCCCTTAAAAGTCAACCCTTATTATGATTTAAAAAAAATATATTAACCCTAAAAATTAATATATTATTAAAGTATTTTGCATGAAAATTTGGGATGGGCTTAACTTACCCTCTTCCAAATCTCCATTATGTTGAAAGTTGCTTTTTATTTTTTAAGGATGAAAACTACCCCTCATTGCAAAAACTTTAAAACTTTCTATTAAAGCTTAAGTCACATAAAATTAGGCTTTTATAAAATGAAAAATAAGTATTTAATTCTTTAAAACATAATTCAATATATTTCAACCCTTATTATGATTTAATAAAAAAAAATTTTACCCTAGAAAAATTAACATATTGTAACAGAGTTGAAATTTAAAAAAATGTGACTGCTTAAAAGTATATCTAATTTAATTTTGTATTTTTTAATCCTCAAAAATCCACCCATTACAATATTACAATGCAAAAAATAGTACAAAACCGTGGATTTTTAAAAAATTGCATCAAATTGCTTTTAGCATGTTTCAAAAAATTGTTTTTAAGCATAACTCCTTCAGTTTTTCAAAAAATTCCTTAAAAAACCATTTTGTTCGTTTTTCAAGAGCTATAAAATCCTGTATACTAAAAGGGTTTTAAAAACCCTTACTTTTTAAAGGGGTGGGTTTAAAGGGCTAAAACGAGGGAAGTGCTCGTCTATACACACGCGTTTTAAACGTTTATAACTCACTTATTTTCCGTCATACAGTAAATTAAAGAAAGCAAATTATTTTTAATTTAAAAGCTACAATTTGATACCTTAGTAATTTTAACGTATCTTCCTTTGTTTTCGAGTTAATTTCAAGAAAATGTAATTTTTAATTAAAACCTGAAATTTATTTTCACTTGCACCAATTTTTCAAAACTAAGCAATTGGTTAAAATTTTTGAATGTATTCTAATAATTAGATAAGAGAATTGAAAAAGGTAAACGAATCATTTTAATTAGGGTGGTAATTAGGGGTTGTATTCAAAGATTTTCCTCAAAAAATTTTGGTCTAACCTTATTTTAATCATAACTCACCTAACTTTTATGGTACATATCTTTTTTATTTAAGTAAATGACTTTGCAAATGCTTTAAAAAAGTTATTATTAGTTTTCCTCAAAAAATAGGTAGATTTTGCCTTAGGAACTCTGAAATTTTGTGTTTGATGAATAACAGTTAAACTTTAACAAACCACAATTGGTTTGTATTGGTCCCACAGCAATTACAAAAATATAATTTTATTCGTTTTTTTAAAAGCTACAATTTTGTTATTTACAGTTTTTTGATAAAATGTATACCTTTTGAGTTATTTGCAAAAAAAGGATTAAAAATGTTCGTATCGACAAAAAACTCCGGCTTTCGATCGCGAATAAGTCGAAAAGTATGCTTTTTACCAAATAAATGTATGGCACATTTTTGCTCAGAAATCATTTTTGTATCGATTCCCATGGTTAAAATATAAAAAAATATCAGCCCCGAGATGTTTTGGCAACCACTCCAATAAGCCGCCCGGGCATGAAAAGATTTTCATCCTTGGACTATTTCCCACCTACCTTCAGAATTTTCAGTCATTCTATGCATTTTAAAACAATTGCTATGCAAAATGGTTCGTTTCCTGGACTACAAATATTTATTTAGACATGAAATTAAGTTGGACTCTAATACCTTTTTTTGTAAAAAGTCAGCATTTAAAACAAATTATTTTTGGTTAAAAATCATACTTTTTTCCCTTTTGTTGGTGGTTATAATAGTTAAGTAATAAGTATTCTATTTTAATTTCAATCTTAATAAAATAATATTTAAAATTTAAAAAATACCTAACAAAAATCATAAATACACGTTAAACATAAAAATAAAATCTTAAACGATTATTACCAGATTTGGTCCATATATTTATATCTAAAGCCAGCTACTGTTCATATTAATTTTATGAAATTGGGACATCTTATAAAATGGAATAATTGTTACAAAGCGTTTATCATATTGCCACAATTAAAACTGGAATTAAAATTTAAATTTTCACTTACTTTTCTTTAACGTATTTTGATTAAAGATAAATTTATTGTGTTTGTTCATTCCTTTAATTTTATTTAGTTTACAAAACTGCCAAAATATTTTTTTGGTTCATTTAAACGTACATAACTTTAACCTTTTTTTAAGTTTTCTACTTTATATTAGGCTTTTCCTTTGGATTAAAATAATTACTCGCAACTCGAAACAAAAGTTATCTTATTTGAGTCGGCTATGAGAAAGGAACACTTAAAACTATATATTATAAAGTAGCGTTTACCTTTTTAAATTTGTTTATAGGTTTGCAATTATTTTAAAATTGTTATACTGAAAAAATAAAAAAATCCTCTAATAATTTATGACCAGTGGCAAATAAGGCCACAAAAATTGCGTGTTTACCGTATAACATGTCTTGATCGCCTTAAAATGCTTTTAAGGCTGTGAATTTTTTTAAAGAAAGAATGCCAAAGTAAGCCAGAAATTGGTCTATATACTATAAAGAAACAGAAAGCAGAAATATTCGTAAAATTAAATTATTGCCTTGTGACTAGATGCTGCTTGCGTGAACCGGTACAAAAACTCTTAAGTAATCAATTATTATACAAATAATGGGGACTTTAAAAAAATTTTAAAAAATGGGGTAATATCCAAATGTGTTTACATAATTTTAATATTGATACATCGTATTTTTAAAAAAATCCATTTTTTTATTTTCTTAACAATAACTCCTGTATCGACGAGAAAGATTAACTAACAAAAAATGAAATGAATTGTTTTTTTCAATATAAGAGCTTATGAAAAACACATCTATATCTTTTTAATATCATAAGAATTCCGTCTGGGTTGTGTTTTTTTCAGATCAGTTCTGCGAAAGGAATAATAAATAAATTGTTATCTTTAAATTTTTCCTAAAAACGATAACAAAAACATTTTATAACATATCACAAAACGTTGTACAAGAAAAAGTTTTTCGTGTAAGACAATGACAATTATTTCAGGGATTTTGAGGGGTCGCAATTAAAAAGTTTGATCATTCACAAATATATGTGGGCTTAATTCCCACGTAAAGTCTGTTCACCTTTATCTTTTTTTTCCAAACCCCACATACTGTTGCCACGGAAACCCAAATAAGTTTCAAAACATCAACCAACCACCTCCTATTCCCAGGTTACCAATTAATTTTATCTTTTTGACCTCATGGCGGTGTATGTGCTTACGTTTGCAACGACCTGGCTTGTATTTGAGTTTCTAACCTCGAATCAGGTAGGCCTGATATTCTTTAGCTTAAACTTACCTTCCAATCTTCTCAAATTCATCGGGTTTATATACTGGTCCTATCTGACAATTCATGCACCGAGTTCTTTGGTTTTCCCCTTCAATAAAATCAATCGACATTTTTATTTCCCCGTCTCCATTGGCCGAAGTAATGGTCCTCGGAGATGTTAATGTTCACAACAAAAACTGGCTAGGTTTACATAAGGCAGAGCAGCCAAAAATTTCGCCATCAGCAACTCGCTCCCCAATTTAATTATGGAACCTATCTACCTTTCTAGGATTCCTACCTATAATTCTAACTTCCTAGATCCTTTCTTACTACCATCCACAAACTCTGCAAATTATCAGTAACTACTCCCCTTGGTAGCTCAGATCATTGTTTGGTCACCGTATCATATTCTACACATTCTAAGGCACCTGAATGCATGCCGCCACAAAACGTTTGGCACTACAACTCGGCCACTGGGATGCTTTATTTACCTCCCTTTTGGGGGATCCTACCTGTTTTTTCACTCACGATCCTTCCCGAAAATGTAAACAACTTACGAAACAATTTAACTAGGCATTGAGGCCTATATTTCCTATAACAAAAAGGAAACAAAGGAAACATAACTTCAAATCATAAACCGTGGTTTTCTTAGTCCTGTGTAAAGATATATTTAAAAATAAAAACCCCTAAGCAAGTTTCTGTAAAACCTAGTTCCGAAAATTGACAGGCTAGCATGCAATTAAAAAATCAAAAGTAATCAGACTACCTCAGAAGCCAAGGTCCGTTTTAAAAAAAGGATAAGAGATAAAGTTCTTTTTTTGCTCGAATAAGAGTAAAGCCTTCTGGTCGTTTGTCAAAAATATTGGTCAAAACTTATCCCACAAATTCTTAACCACCCCAATTTCTTGAGAATAAAATTGTTTCTACCTCTGAAAAAGCGAACTATTTGCCAAACAATTTCCTGCCAATTCTGCCATTTTCAACAATTACCCCTGTTTCTCATAAAATGTCCGATGTCGTTTTTTTAAATCAAACAGATCAAAAGGGTATTCTTTCTGCACTTAATAACAAAAAAACGTCTGGACTGGATGGCATACCAGCGATCGTCTTTAATTGCTTCTGAGCTTGCATCCATCCTAACTCGCCTCTTTCGAATCTCTTACTACACGAGCATTTTCCCGGGGAGCTGGAAAGCTACACGTGTGCAACCTATCCCCAAAAGGGTGCAACACTGTCTCTTTAAATAGTAGACCTATATATCTCTTCTTCCAGTTGTTTAAGTTGTAATTAAGAAAATCATCAATTTTTTAAATCTTGAAGGTATGTGGAAAAATAGTATGGATTCCGTCACAGTCTCACTCAACTGAAACAAGTCCCTTAAGTTTCTTGGTGAATCACAGATCGTTGCTTTCGATATATCCAAAGCTTTTGATAAAGTCTGGCAAAGGGCTTCTCAACAAACTTCTTCCACCCAAACTTTGTTCTTGGTTTTCCAATTTCCTCTCTAATCGACGTATATTAGTTATTGTAGATGGTCATTCTTCCAGCTACTACCAAATTAATCTGGGGTACCCCAGGGCTTAATTTCTGAAACCCACTCTGTTTCTTCTTCACAACAAAAATCTTCTTTCCTTCATTCAGAGTTTTTTGACGATAGTACCTTCCACTCTAAATTAAATTTCTCAAGCCAGTCAATAAACCTGATTTGGAAACCAAGCGTAGGTTAATGCAGATATCTCTTTTAAAATACCTAAAACTAATCTTTGATTGGGGCGCCAAAAATCTTATACAGTTTATTGCCTCCAAAACATAGTCATGTTCGCTGTCGCGAAAAAGTCTGCCAAGTTCATTCGTTATAGATGAGCGCCAAGTTCTGCAGAACAAAGATATTTAATCTTGTCGACGTTACTTTTGAGAATAACGTTAACTGGCACAACACATTACACCGTAGCCTCCCGCTTCAAAAAAGCTTGGATTCTTCTTTTGAGCTAGAAATACTTCTCTTATTTTAATCTGAAAACTCTGTATGTATTCCAAATCAGCCCTTTTAAAATATTATTTCCATGTCTGGAATGGCGTCTACTACAAATCTTAGCACTCTAGATTCCATTAAGAGCTGTTCGTCCTTTAATGATCCCAAAGCACAGTAAAGCTTTCTCGTCTTGCCCACCGACAGACTGGAGGGTATCTGTCGCTCTTCCAAAAGGTCAAGACTTCGGGTTGAAGGGGTTAGCCAGTATCTCTCCTTCTCTGGGGGCTCCCAAAAAAGCAACCAGTATGAGCCACAGTCCCAAATAGAAAGACTCGAACTTCCCTTTTTTTCGTTTTTTTTTCCCCAAAATCCCAGACTATGGAAATTTCTACCCCAGAAGTTTTCCTTCCCCCCCCGCCTCCCAAAAATTTTAGTCCCGTTGAACAAACTCCTCTCATTACACTTAAGACACCCACGGTACGTATATTTGGGCTGTAGTTTTGTGGACGGGCCAAAAAAACAAAAAACTATTAAAAATATAAATAGTTAGGAGTTGTAATATTAAAAACTTTATTACTTTTTTATTTGATTTTAAAATAAAACTCCAAAAAAAAAATTTTGACGTGGTAAAAGGGAGATTAAAAATTTAAAATTAGATTAAAAATTTAATTTTTTCAATTTTATATTATTTTTCAATTAAAAAAATTTTATATGGATTAAAAAATGTAAATATATGCATTTTATCCATTAAACAAGCCAAAGTAAAATCTTTTTGTTAAAACCGTAGGTAATTTTAAATTGGTTTTAGTGACAAAAATTTAAATTTAGACATATTTAGCTAAGTAAAATAACTCAGTGTATGTAAAAAATTTAGAGGTTGACATAAGTCTAATTTGAATATAGAAAAATGTTTTTAGAAAAACTGTTCGGTCCGTAGACTATTTTTCAAATATATATTTTTAAATGTACCCATTTTTTAAATATTCTTAAATTTTTCTTGTTTCTATCTTAGTTTTTTGCAATCTTTCAGCTTAGATTGTAGGTTTAATTATAGAGTATAAGATAAAGCATCTCGTACTAAAATTTTTATATCCCTTTTGGGGGGCACGCTTTGCGCAGATGTGGCTGCACGCTTCTCCTTCTGTGCATAGTTGCCAGCTTCTATCTCATTTGCGATGGACGACGCGCCGTATGATAATCAGTGTTTTGGATGCAGACTGGCGGCACGCAAAGGTTGTTGTATTTTTAATTAGATTGTCAATATTTTGATTAACGCAAGTTGTATTTATTTGTCTTTCAGAAAGTTAAAAAAGGGTCTGACACATTGCAACATATTTTATTATTAAATCCATTAATAATTCTGTTTTATAAAAGAGATACAAAAATATGTATTCTTGTATAAATTAAATATTTAAAGACATTTTAATATTTTTGTCCTTTTTAAACACAATCTGATCTGATCTTTGATTTTACTTGGTTCCACAAATGCTCTATGGGTTAAACATACAGTGATACGGAGAAAGACGTAAGCCAGTATGCCCAGCCTGTTAAGCCAAATTATCACATACATATTGTTTTTTAATTGCATATAAATTTAGGACTTCCAAAAGTTGCACTTTTTTGTAACTAAATTCAAAATAAATATAATTTTCTAACAAATATACCTAGATTTCAGTTTTTAAACTTGATGAAGCTGGTGCTTTGTGTCGCAGACGGCTGTGGTAGATTGCGTTATCCATGACAATAACACTGTTGTTTGGAATATTTTTTAAAAGATAATTTTGAAACCAGTTTTCAAAAAGTTTTGCACTTGTACCCTCATGATAATCCAAGCTAGAATCCTTAATATTCTTTGCAGACAACAGCAAGCAGTTTGGGACAAATCCGTCTTCTGAACCAGCGTGTGTTATGGTAATGCGTTTTCCTTTATTTGAAGGTGCTTTCGTCTGACAGTTTTGACTGGAATCGACGCATCCTTTGGATATTGTGTCGTGTGTATCGAATCATGTTTTATCAAGGTAAATTATGGATCTGTTTTCCAACCTACATCTTTTAATTTCTTGAAGGTAATTAACTCTCCAAGTGCGTAATCTGAGCGATTTCGTTACCACTTGTCTATTTTGCGGTATTTAACTTCCATTTTACGGACAACTCTATGGAGGGTGGCACGGCTAATATTTATATTGGTTTCGTCTTCGTCTAGCTTCTTTTTTAGTTTATCCGAGGTAGGAACAACTCCGCTTTCATAAAGACTATATATTTTCCTTCTTATTAGGTCCTGATTACTAATGTCTATACGGTGAAAATGAAAATTATTACGTTTTTTTTTTTGTTCAATTCTTCACTAATAATAATATCCATAATCGATGATATTGCTGTTTTTGTAAAAAAACAGGTTTCTTTTAAAGCTTCTTGTTTAATTAGTCCTCTACTGATTGAGGTTTCACAACCTGTTTTGCATCTAATGACAAAGTTATATTCTCGTAAAACAACTTTTTTGAAACGCACAGTAAAAACGGTTAATCAACACTGCCATTAAAATATTAGCCGAAATATTTATATACCTAATGGTCAATACTCAAGATATACCTGTCCCACTCCTGCCATTATGAAATAATGGGTTTACCCAATAACAATAGGTAATAAAATCGTTAAAGGTTTATTGGGGTATTGTCCGTCAAAAGCCATAGCGATATACTTTGAGACAGACTATACCTTAACTCGACTGTGGTCCAATACTATGTTAAGCACATTTTGTTATTTTTACATTTTGACCCATTAAAATATTAAATTATTTTCTGCACTTAAGAAGCATATCGGTTATAATGTATGAAATATTACAAGATACAAGTAATAAAAGCCTATTTTTATAAACCCACTGCTTAGCTATAATAATGTGCATTCAATAAATTATACTAAAAGACATGATAAGTAAGTGCCAAAAATCAGATTTAATGTTTTATTTTCTCTCTGCTATTACCAAAGTTTTTAAACTAAGAGACTGGTTTAGAATAATATTTTTTTTTGCTTTAGACAAATACAAAAATATTTGTTTTTAAATTATATGTTATTTACAATAGTTTTCCCAAAAATTCAAATGGCAGAAAACAGAAAAATATCTCTACTATTTAAAATCTGTTCTTATAAGTTAGCCATGGATACAACCCAAAAAATTGACTTCTGTCAAATATTTATATTTTTGTTTGGTTTCCAAGACGAACCATGGCTAAAGCGACTTAACTTTGCCAATTTTGGGTTGTATCCATGGCTAATTATGGCTTATAAGAACAGATTTTAAATTCAAATAACTTGCAACTCATTTATCCGAACATAGATAAGTTATATATATTTGAAAAAGAAAAGTGCAAGAATTTGAATTTTCAATCATATACAGGGTGTTCCATTTAAAATAACGAAGTTGATAGTGTTTGTTAATTTTCCGATCATCATTTGTTTTTCTATCTTGCTTACACCATGAAAATCTTCTTGAAAAAATCCTGCAATTTTTTCATATAAATTATTTTTTTCTATTATAAAATTAAAGATTTTGATACCAATTTACAGGAAAACGAGAAAATTTGAAAAAAATTTAAAATTTTTATACATATTTTTTATTCGAAAACAATTTCATCATAGATACCCATACAAAAAAATTTTTTTTTATTTAACCTACATTGTAGTTTTTACCTTTCGAAAAAAGCAGTGGATTAAAAATTTTTCTAAATTTGGAGGGGTAATATTGTTTTCATTATTACTTTAAATAAATTGTTTTTAACTACGGTCCCATTTGACTATGATTATGACTTTATTCATTAAAAAAAGTAGACCGAACTTTAAAACTTACATTATTTTGATAAAACTAGCTAAAATAAAATTAAAAACAACGGAGGTTTTAAACATTTACGATGATTCCCGTTATTCTTCCATTAATCTGAATTTTTTATTTCAGAAAGTTTCTATACTTTTAATTTATTTTCTTGTGCCAACTATGCATTTTATAATATGTATAGTTTTGTTTCTGATATTAGCTTTTGTTTCATAGCCTACTGTGGTTAAAGCAATAAAGTTTAAATAAATCGCAAGAAAACCTTTTTCCCTTTTAGGGTGTGTTATATTTTTAAAGAGAATATAATATTCTATCTTTTAAATTAAATTATAAAAGTGTTCAATTAAAGAATTGGGGTTAGGTCCGATAACTTTATTACCTGACTCCGTATACTTACCCAAAACGGCAGATTACTTAACAATCAAAAAATTTAGAAATTTTTTAGAAACATTTTTCTGTTTTTTTTTAAATTTAAACTGAAATTGAAAATTTTTTTGTTTCTCCCGTATTTTTTAAGCGACCCCAAATTTTTAAATTTTTTGTTTTTTTTATTTTCGGTTTGATTTAAAAAAATACGACGCCTATATTATTTTTGAAAACACTAAGATAAGTAAGTATAAATATTTTCCATCATCTGGAGAAGAATATTTTTTACTAAAAAAATCTCAGGAAAATAAAATAATGATTTAATATTTTCTTATAAAGTTATTTGTAACTCAATAATAATTAAATTGGGCTATAATGGGGAAAAACGGGAATATCACATATCTATAATAAGTTAGTCAGTACTTTTTAGACATTAACAAAGGATAACATGAACAAATCGATATATAAAATTTTTTTTTAAAACCCCTAAAAGTTAATAATAAATTTATAAATAAAAACGCATCAAGAAAGTTTATCTCAGTAGGGGAAATTTGTTAGCCCTGTTATTACATAAACCACTACAAACTGCCCATCGTTTTCTCAATGAAACGTTTCAGCTAACCACAAAAATGTTGATTTTTTCCATAAATTAAGTCCTTTTTTCGACAGCCGTCCAAACAATGCCCAAAGTTCTAATAAACTACTCCACAAAGGAATTTAAAACCAGCTTCCCCCTTCGGGAAACTTATTAAATGTCTAAGAAGCAGCTTATCTCAATTCCAATCTTGCACGCCGCCTTGAACGTGTTGTAGTCTATTCTAGGTTTAACTTCCTCGTAAATGCAAATGTGGCACCGGGAAAAGACACGCAGTACATGGGTCTGGGGCAGATAATAATTTTTAAGTAAAACGGTTTTAATGTTCTAAAATAGTTCGTAAATAAATATGGGTCTTAGGTTAGGATTAACCTACTACTGAAGAATAAGTTATAAAAATAAGGTAACATAAGATACATAATATAGAATGTAATAATAATAAAGGTTTACATAATAAGTGCGGATGAGCTTCATTACAGTATCTAACCAGTGTTAAATGTTGCCTTGACGGGGTCGTACCCGAGTCGGAGTAATCACACGAGTATTGTAATTAACTGATACCGCACAAGTAATGTACAGAATTTTATCTACGACCGCAGATATTAGTAAAAACATATTTTTACCTGTACCTGTACCTGTACCTCTACTTGCTTTGGGTCCAAAAAAATCAAACTAGTTTGTCATTTAATTGCTATGTCCATAAGGTCATTTGTGTGATGTTTATTAAACAAATTATTTGACGCAAGAATTTGGCGATATTTCACTAAAATTAGTCATTTAACCAAAATAAGCAGGATGTCTGATTATTTCCTTTCCTCCGACATAAAAGAGACGGCGCAAATAAAAGTCTCTTCGCTGTTGCCGTCAAAATTAAAAGAAAAGACGAACGAGTGTACCAAAAATTTGTCGATTGGTGTTCCGAAAATAAAAAAAAAAATATGTTTTAAGAAAAAGTTTTCCTGGCTTATTTCGAGACGATGTCAAAGGGAAATACCCAGTTGGGGTTTTTCCAAAGCCCTTTTAAAAGAAAAATTTTAGATATAAGCAATTTCTGCACAGTTACAAGCATCGCAAAACGAAAAAGAAAAAGGATATAAGCCAAAAAGAAGACATTTTTAAAGAAGAAGTGCCCAGTTCCTTGCCACAGCCGATGATGAGAAATTTTTGCTTATTAATGTAAGAATCCAGAGTTTTTATATTTTTAAAAAAGATCGGCAAAAGAAAACGAGTTTAAAGTTGTGATGACTTAGCGTACTATAATTAAGTTTATTTTCCTTTGTTACAAGTTGGGCTAATCATTGGCATTGCTGAGGCTTGCAGAAAATAAGAAATGGCTCAATTATTATGCGAAAAATTCAAGGATAAAGAAAAGGTTTTCCATATTGAAACTCCAAACACAAAAACAAAAATTTTCAGATAATTTTTCGTGACATCTAGTGGATTTTAAGGAGTTGACATGGTTCAAATTATCCGAAAATACAAATCGCTGCGTTCAACACTCACGGATCACATGAGATTTTTTGTAGTTTACAGAAAAAGGCAATTGCATACTGCAGCCCGTTGGTATCAATACGTTTGGCAGCATACCAAAAACTATAGCTACCTTTTAAAACTTGCCACAACCCGAAATATATACCGGACACTGTTTTCGTCGTTCATCCACATCCCTGTTGGCAGACCTATTGGCTGTCAAACGCCATGGTGGATGGAGAAGCAAGAGCGTGGCTAAAGATTATATTGATACCTCCAAGGGGAACACAAAAATGTTGGAAAAAAAATTTGGGTGGGAAACCCTTTCCCAATCTGCTACATTTTCTGTACCCCCCCCCGGCTGCAGAAGCTAATGCCGATTCCCCAGGTATTAACCCAACAAGTTTTATGATTCAGAATATGCCCAAGGTTGCCTCTGGTGTAAATTTTACTTTCAATATTTATAATAATTAATTTAAAAATAGAAATTATATTGAATAGTAATAAAATTTAAAAAAATAATAAAAAATATGTCTAAAAATATTGGTTTTGTTAAAATGCGTTATGTAATAAGCATTTACCGCACTAGTGTGGTAATGAACGCGCTATGGTTCATTATCGCACTAGCGGGGTAATAAGACTCATGGGGCAACGCAAATATGCTAAAATAAGTTACATAACAATCGCTTATCTTGCAGGTCGTAGATAAAGTATTTACCAAATTACTTACTTTATTATTCTAATTATAGTAAATAAAACACGACTTAAAATTTTCACATTTAACTTTTTTATTTTTATGCACGTGAGAGAAAAAGAGGTCTTTAAGTGCAAGCGCTAATTCATCTAAAAATTTTAATGGCTTAGAGCCAGTCCCCGGAATACTAAAACAGACGGAAAAACAACAATAAAAAGATGGTTCTAAAAACAGCATCTGGATCGTTGGCATGCTTCACCTGATTAAAGACAGTCAAATGCAACGCTGAAGGACCCTTTAAAAAACAGCTAAACTCCTTTCTTTAATCAGTTTAGACAGGTAGTAGGACTTTGGACAAGTCACTGTCATCTAAATAAATACTTGCAAAAAAGTATACAAAAAGGTCCCACAGCGTTCACGCTTTGCAGGAAAGAGAAGGAAAGAGCCTTACAGATAATAAATAATTATATATGCGGTTCTTTTCACATTCAAACACCCACGGTACGTTAATACTTAGGCTATCGAATCCACCGTAGTTGGTTGTGAATGATGATGAATCCGATGAGAAGGATGACAGTTGTAAACTTACCCCCAAAATTTGTGTTTCTTTGCTTTTTTACACACAGAATGTATTTATTAAAAACAATATGATTAAAAAAAGTTAACAAGGCTAAGATTCAAATATAATAATATGATTTTTTCCTGGTTATGCTGCCAATTATCACAGTATTATAAAATACAACCATTAAGTTAAAGATTTTAAAGTGTTAGTCAGATTATTCAATTATGAATATTTTTTATCCCATCGAAAAATTGACATTATTCCCACACGAAATCAGTTGACATAATCTTTATCGAAACGGTGTTTTATTACCGACTTTAAATAAAACGAGATTATCAATTGGATACGTATGTATGTAATATTAGTGAAACTGCATTTTATTTACATATAATAATCTATTAGATCTCCCAAACAAATATACAAAATCTATAGGTGTTTGTATGTTTTTATGTATGTTTGTATGTCTTTGTATTTATGTTTGTCTACGTCTTTTCTAATACTATTATTTGGATTGTGACCGTTCTTATTTAATGTCTGCATTCTCTTGAACTTGAAGAACAGTAGAAATTTCATCAAATCGGTTAAGTAACGAAGAGGATGTGTCCCGTTAAATTTTTTAAAATATAATAGGCTCTCTGTACTTTTCGTCATACAATTTCTGCTAAAGATTCTCTACCTAACATTAAAAGTTGGACTTTTTTAAGTACCTTGGGGCTTGAGTTAAAAAAAAGTATTAAAAGAAATGGCAGCTTCATATTAATGGAAAGTCTTTTTTATTGCAAAGCTCACATATACTAACTAGAAAATCTAAAAGAAAAATTTAGAGTTTCGAACAGTTATAGAACAACTTTTAACGCCTTTAAACCTCAAGATTCAAAGCTTTAATCTCCTAAGAATTTCACTGAAATCTTGGAAACATGCCCAAATGTTGAAAACTCCTAAATTTCTGGCTAATACAAAAACTTTTAAACTTTCCCGGGAACGCTGTTCGGTCTAGTTTTAACAGCTAATCAAAATATAATGGTTATATTGTCGGAGTTTTTGACCAAAAATTTATCTACTGCAAGAGAATATTGATTTAATTTTTGAAATCTACCAAGTTAATTAAATAAAAACAATTATAAAACAGTATATATCTTTCTGCTTTACAGGGTGCTTTAAAAAATAAGACAACTGCTAATGGAAGAGTCCTTGGATAAAAATAAAATAAAAATATTTATGTGTAAAATAACTCCATAAAGGTCTCATTTTTAAAAAGGGAGTAAATAAAAAATTTTAAATTGGAATTTTTCTTTTATTTTTAAATCGTTTTTTTTTCAATTTAAGTGAAACTTGGTACATACAGGGTGTCCCGGGAAATGTGGGAAATTAATGTTAGACCCTTTAAATAACTGTTAAAGAAAGTGTTGTGAATTACTCAGAGCTGTAGGCACAGACTAGCTGTTCACTCATGAACCGCTTTTTTACGCCCTGAATTAATAAAAACTCTGGACAACGTTTCTTACAAATCTTTAACCATTACCTAAAAATTAAATACTCTTTCTTCATGTGGCTAATTCCAACCGTTTTCGAAAAACGTCACTTAATGATATCATGTATTTATCGTATTTCGATAAAAGATACATCTTTGTTCCTATCAAATGTTGCTCGCGAGTGTATTAGACTTTACGGAGCTTATTTTGAACCCCATTACGAAGTTTTTAACTAAATGTAAACTTTTATGTTGATGACAGAAGAAAATTTTTCTTCTCCATATTTAAGCCAACAAAACTTAGGGACTAACAGTGTAAATAAAGTGACGTTTTTCGAAAACGGTTAGGATTAGCGACAGGAATAAGAAGACTTAATTTCTAGTCAACGGTAAAAGGTCTGTAAAAAACGTTCTTTAAAGTTCTTATCAGGACCGGGTAATAAAAGGGGGGCATGAGTATCATAGCTTGTCCGTCTCTGCAACTGCGTGTAATTTATAACACTTTTTTAACCGTTATTTAAAGAATCGTACTTGGTATTATATCTTATTAAAATAAAATTTTTATATCCGTGGTGGTACAGCAATTATGTCTTAAGTGCCTGATTTTCTTGGTGCCCTTTGGGAGACAATATCTCTGAAGATGAGGACAATACGAAAAAAGTTTATATGAACTTGTAGTATGCTTTTTACGTGTTTTTTCATATTCGGTTGATTTCCCATAGTTTTCCGGACATCCTGTATAAAACATTGACCGAAATACACCGTTTAAACTTTGTTGCTATTATGAACTATTGTCGTAGCTTCGAGCTATCTTATTCTACATAGAAAAATTACTTTTTAATCAACTCGATAAACAACAAGGTTTTCGAAATATTTTAATTTTTAAGTTGCGTGACACAAAAATAGTATCATTCAAAATCAAATACAATAGTAGGTAATTTTTAAGAAACAAAATTTACAGTTATCATTCCTACTTAAATTTATACATTTTATTTTTGTTATATTGACACATTTACCATTTTCTTGTAAATATTAATATAGTTATTAGGTTCATACCACAAAAGTTTAAAATTAGAGTATTTTAAAAACCACTAAGTATATTAAGTTTATTCACAGGATTTTTTAAAAACGTGCCAAACTATTAAAAATATTATTATCAAAAAATTATCGGCGAAATAACTGTAAAAAAAATAATAAAACTGCCCAAAACTGTGCCACTGGTCCACTCCACAGTATAGTCCAGGAAGCCACCGCAAAAAAACAAGCCTATAAGAGAACCGCATAAAACATTTTTTTTATATTACTATGAACCATAGATATGTTAGCAAAGGAAGGAGGCAACTGTTCATTTATAAATTGGCTTTTGTTGTGTATCAAACATTCATAATGTGTAAGAAAAGGACTTCCGATAAAAAAATTCGCTGCAGGCAACGTCGCAAATGTTTAGCAGCGTAAAACGTGGCGGGCCACCATTGGCGTAGTTCGTTTCCAAAAACTATCTATAGAAAATTACTAAAGTATATTTTTTTAGTATATTATCCAAAAATATATATTTTATGAGACTTAGTTCAAATTAAGTGTCATGAAAACTTTTTTGTTCTGTTTCGAGGAACGTGCAAGTAAGTAAAACCTATTGGTTCAATACAATAATTAAACTTTATTTATCCTCGTTATTTATATCGTTAACCATACATAATAAAAAGCTTAAATCTGTTTTTTTAACTTTATCGCAATTGCCCGTGTTTTTATCTTCATCGTTATCCACCGATTTTTATGAATTTACTTTTATGTCATAAAAAGGAATAACAGATCATCTGACAGCCACCCTCAAAGTCCACTAATGAGATCAAAAACGTATGCAATACCATTTTGTAAAAAATGGGGGGAAAATTAATAGACCAAAAAATGTTTAGTTCATACGAATATCAAAATATAATTGGGGTTTTCGGAAAATTAAAATTTGGGATTTGGATTTAAAAAAAATTTTTTTAGGATTTCTTGTAAATAAATTTTATTTTCCCAAATTAAATAGGTATTTGTAACTTTTATGTTTTTAATGTTTTTTGATTACGAAGGGAAAAAAGGGGGGAAAAAATATCACTTTTTTTTGCATATAATTTATTTTTCCCTAAAATTTAATGTATTCTTAACTAATTTAAAAGAATATTTAACTAAATATTCATTTCTTTTGTAATATCACAAGGATAAAAAAAATTGAAAGATTTTGACAATTTTGGTAACTGCATATTTTTTTCAAATCCAAGTAGAGAAAACCATTTTTTTTTCTCTCCGGGTCAACAAAAAACCTTAAAACTTGCACGTTAATGAAGAAAGTTTTATAAAAGAACTGTTTAAATTACCTGTAAACGAAATATTTTTATTACGAGAATCAGTTTTCACAAACCTGGCACTTCAAAACCCTTTTTTTAGTCTGTTTATTAAAAATAATACATATAATATTAAGAAAATCCCAAACCCACTTTAAAACACAAATCTCTCTCTGAGCTAGTTCAAACAAACAACACCGCCTCACAACACAAATGAAAAAATTTTTAGCTGACCCGACCTTCGTGACCCTAGCGTACAAAAAATGAATAAACTACAAAAAGCAGTGTTGCCATATTGATTTTTAAATTCCGTTATGATTATTTTTGTGAATAATATTAATAAAGCAAAATTAAAATTAACCAAAAACATGTTTCTGTCGCTGCTACAAAGTTTTTCATAACGACATATTATGATCTATGATCTCTTTAAAATTTAAAAAAAATATTAATAAAGCAATATCCTAAAAATTCGCCAATAAAGGAAACGGCAAGGGTGCATGTGTATCAAGCACGTTTGACCATCAAGTGGTCGGGGTGAAACTGTTTGATTGCTTTTAATTTAAAAAATCCCCTTTTTTAATTATATGAAATAGTCAATTTAAACCGCACTGCTCCCCAAGGGTTTAAATTGCTTTTTTTCAAAAAAAAAAAAAATTTTTTTTTTCTCAAAAACTACTGATTTTAGGAAATCGATATATTGTCAAAATTAATGGTCTAATAAAATACATCATTTTTTAAATATCTTTTTTATAGCCCTTTTAGTTTTTGAGATATTAACAATTTAAATTTAAAATAAAAAAGCAAATATTTTAAAAACTCAGGGTTACGAAAAAATGTAATGGTCAAAAAATATGCCTTTTGGTTAGCTCTATAAAAATAGTTAAATACACATTTTTAGGTAATGAAGAAGATATAAGAAAAAAGGGATTTTGGTCATTTAAAATTTTGCTTATAACAATATTTGATTTGTACAAGCCAGCTCCAATCCTTTTAAAAAATAATTCAGAATTTTTATTTATTAAATAATACAGATTAAAACACATGTGCCTCGAGGCAAGGGGGGAAAAACCTAATGCCGGGGATATTTTATTTATTTTTTTGTCCAATAGCTGTATCCATACCTAATTAAAAAACTTTAAAAAAAAAAAATTAAAATTTTATTTCATTAAAAAAAAATTAAAGTGCCGCCTCTATCTGGGTGCTATATACCTGGCAGGACCCTTAACATTTCTCGATCTTCTATGCTTTTATGTGTATAGCTTATCGTTTAAATATTTTTATTAACAATTTAAATATTAATATTATTAATTTATAAAGACAGTTTCTCATTAAGAATGATCTTGAAAAAAGTTTAATGATTTTTTTAACAGTTTCAGTTGAATAAAATTAATGTAGTAAATAAATGAGTAAATACTATAATTTAAAAAAAATGGTTTAAAACCTAGAAGAAGTGAAAGCAATAAGATAAATGTTTTAAAGTTTAAAAAAAACTATTTAAAAAGATATTTAAAAAAAATTATGTTCTAAATTTTCTTAAGATAATTCTGAACGAATAACTATTTTAAAAAAAAGTCAAAATTTTAAAACGATAATAAAAAATTTAAACGATGAGCTATACACATTTAGCACAGGAGATCGAGAAATGATAAACTCCCCTTAGGATAAACCCGATAGGAAAAAATTTTATTTCTTTTTTTTTTTAAAAAAATTAAAAATTTTTTTTAGTTAAAGTTTCAGGTAGATCTTTGTTATTTAAAAAATAAATTAAATAAAAAACCTACCAACCATTGTTTAAAACATGTGTTTTTTTTATTTTTTTAATGAAAAAATTTTTAAAAATTAATTTTTAAATAAATCTTTTCCGGAACTCCTTGGCCGAAAAAAATTTGATATAAGCGAAAAAAAGAAAAAAATCTTTTTTTTATATTCCTTTTAAATTTATTTTAATAAAAATATGTATATAACCTTTTTTTTTAACATACTAAAAGTCATATTTTTTATTTTTTAAATTTTTTTGTAACTTTTTAAGTTTTTTAGATATTTGCGATTATATTTTAAATTTAAATCATTAATATCTTAAAAACTAATGGGATTACAAAAAAAAATTGTAAAAAAAACTGACGAAGTTTTGTTAGACCATCAATTTTGATTATATATTTTTTTAAGCAATAGTTTTCAAGTCATACTAAAAAAAAAAACGATTTTTACGTTTTTTTTTAAGTTAAAAAAATTCATTTAAACCCGCTAAGGAATATTAAAAACAAAATGTTTCATGCGGTTCTCTTTTAAGCTTGGTTTTCTGCGGTGGCCTCCCGGACTGGTAGTATCAAAATTTTATCATCGGGATGTTTTCTGTCAGTGCTCAGGTAGGTTCATTTAAATGTAAAAATAAATAAAACATCTTAATTTATGATTATTTTTTCATCCCGGTACAAAAATGGGGTCTTTTTTGGGCTATGTTTAAAATTTTAAAATTTTTTTTTTTTTTGGGAAAATCTTCCGTTGAGCGTTCTTAAACCCCGTTTACGCCTTTCAAAGTCTCATCATAGAAAATGTTTATTATTATTAAAAGATGTACACGGATAAGTATGGTGAAGTGGCCTCCATGACGCTTGCAAAAACTGGTATGAGTTTTAATATCAGCCCGCTCTAAATTACATAATACATACTATTTTTGGCATGGATTCTCAAACGGTTTTTCAGATAACGGCCAAAGTTATAATTTTTCAAATTTATTTTTCTAAAAAACTATGATAAATAAAAATATGGGACCAACGCTAGTCTTTTGGGAACTTTTCAAAGAATATTATAGATTTTTTTGACATTTCAACAAGTTTTTAAATGGTTTTAAGAAAATTAAAAATTATTTTAGTAATTGTTTTATCCGTGTTCCAAAATTTATCAACTAGAAAGTTGTGGAAAATCTTGGGGATGTACTTTTTAAAAGGGTCAAAATCAAAAAAAAGGGCTTTTTTAATAATAAAAAAAATTTTTTTGTAATCTCTATTTTAACCTCAAAGAATTTTTTAATATTTTGTAAACTGTTCAAGTTTAAAAAAATAAGTTTTCTGTACATTTCTAAACCCTTCAAATTCAAAAAAAAAAAACCTTTTAAACATTTGTAGACTTTTAATTTCATTAATTGAACACTATTTAAAATCCTATTTTTTTAGTTACTTAATTAATAAAATACATTTTTTTAAATATTACCATACAAAGTAAATGTATTATTCAATAATAAACATAAACTTGGAGTTATCTCTGGTATTTAATTGATTTTTATTACTTACATTGTCGTCATAGATTTAAGAAGCATAAAAACAAATAATATTTAGCGCTAGATACTTTATATAAAATAAAAAAACCCTACAATTTTTCCCACTCTACTTTTTTAAAAAAAAAAGAATATAGCCATTTTGTGTGTTTTTTCCGTAGAATTTTAAAAATCTTATCAAAAAAAATTTAAAACAAAAAAAAAGTTACAGCACAGTGACGTATTTTTAAATGGTGTTTTTTTTATCAATATATAGAGATTTTGAAAATCGGTGGTTTATTTTTCCCG
>JAHBCN010015860.1:0-20251 GCA_019359885.1 Listronotus oregonensis
AGTGATGGATTTGTTGGAGCTTGCCTTGTAATTCCTACTTATAAGTGAAAATGGTATATCCAGGATTAGATCTGATGGGTTCATTGCTCTCCCCAGTGGTAGCAAATATTTATATGGAATGGTTTAAAACCGCATTTAAAACAGCACAAATCAATCTAAAAGTTTGGCTGAGATATTTGCGATACTTTTATTGAAAGACAGGAATGACGAAAAACAAAAATATTTCTTAAACAACTAAATTGCCCCCGACTAGTATCAAATTTACAATGAAGAAGGAGAAAAAGTTGGTTCTTCTTCCCTCGGCGTTATAGTTAAACGACATAATTGCAAATACAGAAAACCTCTCACTCTGGGTAATATTTTAAAAAATTTAATGCTAAAAAAAAAAGCCTTTGCGCAGTATCCTTATTTAACGTAAAGAATGTCTATAATATAACTGGGATCAACAGCGTTACAATAAAAGACTGACAAAAAACAATCGACCAATATCAAAAGGGAAAAAAAAACTCCAACAACAGGACCAAAAATATATGACCATTCTTATATTAAAGAAACGAAAAATGTTTCAAATAAAATTATCTACCAAATTTCCTGTTCTGGTGATTTTTTAAGCTTCGGTTAATAACGAATAGTTTAAAAGTTGCTTTAAAATATTTTTTACTTATCACCTGTACCAAGTGTACCAATTATGAAAAAAAAAAGTCAAATTTTTTAGTATTATTGTCCCATTACATTTCTAACACCTTCAAAGAAACGCGCAACGTGGTTAGTTTCTGTATAAAACTCTTACCACAATAGTTGGTATCTTCTCAAAATTACCCCCGATCATCTTCTCCGTCCAACCCACATTCTTGAATACATTTCCATTGGACGTAAAATTTTGGAATCGCAAGTGAGATTCTTTTCGACGCACATTCTTCCTTCTTTATATTAGTGTTATCATCCTTAAAAAATAAAAGCAACAAATCAAATTGTTTTTAAATTTTTCTTACTATCAAAAAAAAACCATAAGTAACTGGAAAAACTTTTCTGTGTTCTGGACCACCACCTCTGGGTGAAGTTTGGTCCGGGTGACAACTCTGAGCGCATCCTCCTTGTTTATAGGAAAGGTTTACGTTGCAAATTGACGTTTTTAAACACCTGTATTCCCCGGGACTATCTTCAATCCTTTCCCTAAAATTATTTAAAATTTAGATATTAATAAACGGGGTTTTTACTTTATTCAAAAAAAAAACTTACCATTTCAATCATAGCCCCGTGTTTTTTTCAGCTCTGAAACACCTCTTTTGTAAATCGTCCAATAAATGTATTCCCCAAAAAACAGTTATGGAAAATGGATAAATTGTACCCCAAACCAATACTTCTCTTTTTTACCATCAAATCACTCCTTTAAATTTTTTTCCCGAACTGCATCTCCAATAAAACTTTTTTTCGTCAAATTTTGGCCAGCCCTTGGTTAGCTAGATTTTTGTCAATATTACCGTTTTAATGACCCCCCATTGGGGTTCAATTTTTGCCTATTTCCCGAATTTCCCCAATCTGTATAAAAGGGGTACCTGAAAAAAAATGAAATGCTAGAACCCCTTTTATCTAAATAGAATATTTCTAAAAAAAGGTCCCCGCCAAAGGTAATGGTTTTTATTTTCCCGCTGGTCTTTACTATGGCTCTTGGTCTTTCCCCCCTGGTGTCATTACCAATTCTGTACCATCCAAATTCATGGCTGATGCTGCGGTTAGAAGAATCGTCCAGTATATTTTTGCTGGGCCCATCGACGCTATTCCTTGGGTTAATTCCTGAAAATTAAAATTTTTAGGTATTTAAACTTGAAGTTAAAAATGTATTTGTTTAAAACAACAAGGTAAGACCCCCCCAAAGTTTTACTCCAAAATGAAGGGCCATCATTTTCTATCTAACATTATTTTTTTTCTGGAAAAAAACTTTATAAGGAACTTTAGGGAAGTAAGTGATATATCTTTTTTAAAATTTTTTATTAAACCCCCTTAAAAATTTGATTAATACCCTTTATTTTTGTATTTAAATATATTCTTGCTATCAGGGATGGGGGCGAAATACTCGATCCTAGCCCATGGGCATTTGGGTAAACATGTTCTTATGTTTGGTTTAAAATCATCCCCCTATTAGTCAGATTGCCAAAGGGGAAAAATGGTGTAGAATGTTGGTCAGATTAAGCCTACCCCATGCGGTAAAAATACCCAAATATTCGCCGTTCGCATTTTTATAGAAAAAAAAATGCACATTTTTGAAATTACAATACACATCGCAGGGGTTGGGGTTTCTTTTTTTTTTATATAATACTACCATCACGAATACTTCCTGTGGCCAATCGCACTTGTACGTTCTGGTGAACCTCCCGGTACATCTCGGGGGAAAGAAGCACAATTCTCACATCCACCGTTGGAACTTTCTGCAAGGATTTGTCATCTGGGGTTGATTAGTAATATCAAAAATTGCAATATCCAAAATTTATCAAGGTTTGTTCGGACTCTGGTTGGAATGGACTATTTCCTGGAAATTTTTGAAGCTTTGAAGACGCTCTCAGGTTTCGATCCACCCAGTAGATATCGCTTTTGTAGACAGCAATCCCCATTGGGTTAGGTAAGTTTGGTAAAAAAAAGTTAATAAGGCTTTATATATTTTATTTCGACATTTAGACAAAAATATTTCAAAAAATTTAAACTGGTTATCAATATTATTTATTAGTCAACAACGCCCTCCCTAAAAAAAACGTCCACCGGAAAATTTGAAATTCTTTGGATCATATCGAGTTTTGCATCGACCCAATACACATCATGTGTATTCATATCTATTTGAGATCTCAGGATTACTGATTCCAGAAGTAAAAGTGATGTCCATCCAGAGCCATCCAGGTTAGCTTTTCCAATTCGTGGGTACGCCCAAATCGTCAGTACAAGATTCTTTTAATTGGATTGACTGCTAACTCTCTTGGTGCGTCTGTGGTCGTTTTAACAAGGATTTTCCCGGTTTGTACCACCCAACCCAGCAGACTTAAAAGGTAGTTTTCGTGAGGAAAAACATTAGTAAAAGTACAAATTTTCCCCTACCCAGTCGATTGCAATTCCACGGATCCCACTCCTATCCTCCTTGTTTTGTTGCATTTCTGAAAATGGGATACTTGATTAGGAATGGATTTCTAACAATGTTTTAAAAATATTTTATAATTAATTCTTTTTTTTTTTAACCTGTGCCTTAGGTCTGATCCTAAAAATGCCTTTCCCAAAACCCCACGATTAAATTCCCCCCAATAAACCCTTCTCCGCATAGTGGATATCTACGTAAAAAAATATGGTGGCCCAAACCTGTGATGGGGACCATAGCTTCAGAAAAGTCTTTTAGACTGTAGCCTCTTGCTTTATCTAATTGATAACGACAGCAAACTTTTATACAAAACCCAGTTTATCTCTTTTTTCCCCCTGTATCCAATACCAGACGCATTTTTTCGTTCTGGATTCTCTGGGAATACAAATTTGTTCAAAACCACCATTGTTCACAAGGCGGGGGTGATCAACCTAAAAAAAAAATTTTTTTAAAAAGATGTGGTTTTTTGATAATCTCAAAAATTTAAAAATGGGAAATACTTACGAAAAATCTCTTTTTGAATATAGTAAACGTCTTTAAATCAGCCTCATTTTCCAATATAATTCAATTTTTTCCTGATGGAAATGCCACCTGAACCATCTTTTCTCTTGGATCCAGATAATACAGTCGACTACCCAAAACCATAGCTTTGGGCATGGCGATGTTATTGGCCTCCGACAGAATTGTAGTTCTGGGGCCTCCGAAAATATCAATCTTTGGATTAAGGAGGATATTGAGTGCAAAAATATATTGTCTTGCTTTTATGTCGATAAATGCTTCGGTCGATCTACGTCTTCCACAAGAACTACTGGATCCCCCCACCCATTTTAACCAAAAGTAATATATAGTGTGTGTCATAATTTATAAAATACGGGGTATATTTAACGTTGGAGAAAAAATATGTATTTTTTGTATAATCCCCTTAGCAATTTTCCCGGGGGTATTAATTCCCTCCCCCATCGGTCCAGTATAGTTTCCCTTCTGTGGGATCCAAGCAAATAGCTCTGGGTTTCGCCACTGATTTTTTGTTTCCATCGTTTGCCAAAATAATCGTCCTATGTCGAATTTTTCCATCCACTCTTACAACTTCGAAGTTACTTGCAAGCCTTTTGGGCCCCTATATACATTTTTTCCCCCAAAACCAATCAAAAGCGATTGCCTAGGAGCCCCTACTATTCCATTATCAACACTGAGAAGTTGTGTTTTGTTGCCACCGCCTAAGGGGAGTGGTCCATAAAGTCCTAAAAAAATTTTTGCATCAACTTGATAAAAAATTTAAACCAAAAAGACTACTTACTTACCCTAAATCTTCTCCTTTGCTCTCCAGCCAATAGATGGTGTTTTTTTTTTGTCGTATTCGACTTGCTTGCCGTTCTCAATGCCTACAATTGGTGTAATGGTTCCCCCGACATTGTCCCCTGGAGTTAAACTTACATCGTAATTTGGAACCCTTTTTCATTAACAAAATAAATGGTGTATCGTCTTAAATACAGCGACCTTCGGGTGTAATTTTGAAACCAGCACGACATTTACAAGCATACCCGGTGGAGGTACTTGGACTTGCCAGACATATTGTTCACAGGTTGCTTGAGCACAAGGATTTATTGTGAAAAGGTTTTTGCAAACTGGGATGATTCATGGATGCTTAAAGGTTGCGAAATTAAGTGAGAAACCAAAATCTGATTTTCCCCTTTGAATTTATGCGCAGAAAACCCTTTTTTCTGTTCAATTGTCGGTCAGCCCAATGGCGTATCTTCAAAAATCTTAAAGAATGAGGTTAAAAAAGATAAGGGCTGCCAGCCAAAACATTTTGACGTCCGGTGCCATCGTAGTTGCAGAAATCTATGAAGTCCAATTTTGGAATCTGCAAAGTAACTCGGTTTAAAGGGTTGTGCCCGGGCCCAACCGGGGGGCCCGAATTTTGGTGTTGATGATGACGGGGGCTTTAAAGAACCCCCATGCCTATACGCTCTATACGTGGATTTTCTCCCCCAGTCAGTCCAAAAAAGCCATGTTGCACTAAAAGAAAAAAAAAAAAATTAAAAAATTTATTTAATGAAAAAAATCAATCAAGTCGTATCTTTCTCCCCAAATTTAAATTTTAATTTGAAATATGTTTTACATAAAAAAGTTATAATTTACCCAGGTTTAGGATCCGGGCACATTCCTCTAGGCTGCAAAAAATTTTCTCCTTAACGAGAACAATCCTGTTAAGTCCACTTTCCTTCGCCACTTCTATGGTATTCAGCTTTAAATCTAACCGATATATTTCCTCCTATCCAAATCATAAGCCAGCCCTTCAACCAGATCAAGGGCCCGTTGGGGAAAAAAATTCGACAGGAACGCTGTTTCTATCCAACTTGGGGAAAACTTTTTTAGTTTCATATCGGACCAAAAGATTGTACCAGAATGCATATTTGATGCTGTAGCGACTACGTTCTCTACTATGATTGGAACACGTTCCAAGCTTTGGTCTTTTTAAATCAGCTACCAAGATCGGTGGCGATTTGAGATAATGAGGAAGGCCGAAGAATGATCTAAACATAAAAATGAATGTATTTAAAATATAAAAAGGGAGAAATTATGACAAAAAACATTTTTGATTCAGATCGGAGATATTTTTTTTTTAAACTTTGCAGGAATGCTTATCAGGTTCCCAAAAGGTATCCTGGGACACAAGCAAAAATAGGATCCTTTAGTGTTAACACAAAACTTGCGAACAAACTCCCCCGGCCCCGCATTCGTTAAGGTCTTCAAATTAAGGCCATCTTTCGATAGGGTTTCACCTTCTGGGCATAAACAAAAGTGGACCCTTAAAAAAAAAGACACTAAATCAGTTTTTACAAAATAAGAAATTTTTAAAATTAAAAAAAAAGTGTTTATTCAAAGAAATTAGTTTAATGTCTTTGTTTGCTGGTATTTTGGGGGATCGGTTTCGTTTTAAGTGTATGTAACAGCAGTCTGCTAACATCCATTTTTCCCCTATACCTTTTTCTCCACTTGACAAATTTACTGGTTTAAAATCAGTCTGTTTGTTAAAAAATGCCCCTAAATTGTCAGAAAAAAATTTAAATGAATGAAAAAGAATTTAGCTTGTGACATGTTGTAACCTATCGTCTTGTAAGATTGGATACATTTTCAACTGAAACTTTATTGTTCAATTTCCCAAATTTTTTTCTGTATGGGGAAATTTTCTAAAATAGGTAAATACTTTGAAAGGCAGTCTCCCCCTTTTTAACCGAAAGTGTAGTTTCAAAATGTTCGTTTAGAAAGTTCTGGTATTAGCGGCTCCCAAAAAAAATTCCTTTTGTAAAATTACAAGGGCCCCCAAATTTTCCCTCTTGAATAAAAGGGAAAACATTTTCCTCTCTATCTAAGGGCCCTTAAAAAAAATTTTAACAAGACCTTTTTTTAATGTCAAATAAGGCAAATAAAATTTCTGTTTTTTAATTTTAAACCAGTTTATTTTTGTCACATTCGCATTAAAACAACAATATTTGGGGGTAGCCACTCGAAGTCCTATAAGTAGTGCAACAACTTTTAAATTGGTAGATCTTTGAGTTATGGGAAAAAGATGGTTGTTTTTTTTAAGCAATAAAACTGCCCCTTTTGACTAGTTTTTGAAAAAGTCAATAAAGAGTCCCCCGGTAGTTTCAAAGAAAAGGTCAAAATATGGTGTTTTGATGTTCTCTATTTTTTTACTTGTCGGCAAATTTTCAAAACATTAAAACTGTTTTTTTTTTTTTAATTTTTTTTTTTATTTTGGGATAGTCCACGAAGGCTGGGTCTAAGTACTAACGTACCGTGGGTTTTCTTAAGTGGGGTAAGAGGGGGTTTATTTACACTTTTTTTTTCACAGACTTAAATATTTGAAAATTTGAAGGAAAAAGGGGAAAACCCGCGGGTATCAAGTTCCCTGTTTTTTAAACACTCTAGGGATAAAGAAACGAACAATGTGGAAAAATTCAGGGCCTTTTAAGATGGACCGTAAAAGGATGCATAAAAGTGGCACTACGTGTTGCTCTGTTGGGGGCCCCTGCCAAAGAGGGGAAATTTTACTAACTGTTCGGAAAAAAAGCCGTGAAAATATATATAAAGAGAGACAGATCCCCTACATCTCGACGGTGGTTAAGAAGGAAGCTTTTTTTTTAAGTGTGGGATTATTAATTTAAAACCAACGGAAAAATTTTTTGAATGGATTCAAAAATGCTAAGAAGGACTGGAGACGCCATTCCCCAGACACGAGAACAATATTTTTAAAGGGTCCGATCTGGAAACACAAAACAGAGTATACAGATTAGAAGAAGAGAAATAGTTTCTGGCTTGAAAAAGGAAACTAAGGTTTTTTTAAGCTGCTTGGGGTATGGATGTAATGTGTTTGTGCCCGTTCAGGTTATTTCAAAATTTAAAACCCACCAAAAATTAAACGATTCTTTTTTCTGCAGAACTTGGCCGCTCCGCTCTTTTTGGATGAGCATTGGCCGACTTTTTTCACGATAAGGGAAAATGACTGTGTTTTGGGGGAAAAAACCCGGACGGGGTCTTTGGCGCCCCCCAAAATAAATTAGTTCAAGGTCTTGTGAAAGAGCTATCTGATTGACCTGCCCTTTTTTCCCAAAACAAAATTTCTGGGTGGCTTAAGGGAAAATTTAAATTAGAATGGAGGGTTTCTATCGTCAGCAAAACCATGGATAGGATTGCTTGTGGAAGAAAAGAAGATCGTTGATGTGAAAAAGACACAGAGTTGATGCCAGTCCAAACCCTGGGGCACCCCAAAAATAATTTGGTAGAAGCTTCAAGAATGACCATCTACAATAAAAAATATACGTAAATTAAAAGGGAAAATGGAGAGCCAAGAGCAAAGCTTAGGTGGAAGACCGTAAGAAGGAAGTTTTTTTAAGAAGCCCGTCATGCCAGATCTGATCAAAAGCTTTGGATATATCAAGAGAACAATTTGGAAATCACCAAGAAACTCAAAGGGGCTTGTTCCACTTGTGTGAGACAAAAGGGAAAAAAGATCAGCTGTGGATCTTTTGTGACGGGAAATTCCTTTCTGTTTTTTATGTAAAATTTTGTGTTTTTTCCCAAAAACCTCCCAAAATTTGGGGGTTAATGAATTTTTTCCCTTACAACAGAAAAAAGAGATTAGGTCTATAGTTAGAAAAATATATGGTATAAATGATCGAAACAACCCGATTAGTTTAGCGGAAAAAATTTTTTGCCCGGGGGAGTGTGTTTATAAAAAAAAACCTTTTATATTTTTTAAAAATTTTTTTTTGGATTTTAGATACAGATTTAAATGTTCGGGTTACCGTAGGGGGTTTTTTCTTGCATCCGTTAGAACATAATCCAATTTAATTTTAAATTTTTTGAAATCACAGTCGGGTCCTTCATCGGGTCCCATTGGGGGAATCTGGTTTTTCCCTCGCAGACGTTGGGCAGATTTACACAACGGTCAGTGACACCTGGACAAAGCCACTGTCCTGTTGGACATCTAAATAAATTTAAAAAAAATTACCAAATTGTCTTATCACTTACCGGGCCGAAAAAAGTCAGGATACGGGTAAGTTAATAAAAAACTTACCAAAAATGGGGGTTTTTTGCAGGCGTGGATGTAACTTTCATCTGAACCATCTTCACAATCTTTCTTTCCATCACAAATAAAAGGCCTAAAAATGTTTTAAAATGAATTAAATAGTAGTTTTTTTTTTCCATAAAAATATCTGGTATCCATGAAGGTTTAGGGTTTAAAACAGTTTAAAAGAGAAAAAAAGAAGCTGTTTTGGTCTTAAAAGTTAACAGGGCATTATAGTCCATTTTAAAAATGTCGTTCTTAGAACATAAAAAATAAGAAAAGTTATCTTTTTTTATAGGGAAAAAGTTTATAAAAAGTTTTTTTTTTTTTTTGGAATTTAAAAATTTATTTTAAATTTTAATTTAAACGGATACTGTCTATAGGACTTTTGTTAAGAATCAAAGAACAAACAAATTAATTTTTTTTTAAACCCCCTTCTTCCCTGGGGCCGTCTTGGTTTTTTACCAGAGGCAGCGCAGCCTTTTTGGGGTAATCTTCCTTATTTTTTTCCCAAAAATTTTCCCTTAGTCTTTTCCTTCTACAAGTCTGGCCCCGAGACTGGTTGGGTTATTCCTGTGGGCTCATTTTTTTCTTTTTCATTCCCAAATTTTTATTTTTCCACCCTTTTGCAACTTGGGCCCCCGTTGCATGAGCCTATCTTGTGTAGGTGTCCTCTTAGTTTTTTTCCCCTTTTTGCAGCCTTACTGTTATGCAAAGTGTTTTCCCCTCTTTGAAGTTTTCCTTCGTTCTTTTGAAGGGCCCTTTAAACCTTTTTCCATGTCTTTTTTTATTGATGCCCCCAGTATTCCTCGTGTTTTTTTCGGATCCATTCCCTGGTTTGCCCTCGTGCTGTGGTTTTGTACTCCGGGGGTTTTTGTCCAAAAGGGTTTGGATTTTCTGTCCGTAGCTCACCGCTTTTTGTTGTTTTGCCTCACTTCTTTGGGTTTTCCTCAAAATTTTTTATTAAAAATTGGGGGAAACATCTGGTCCAGTCCGGTTTTTGTCACCAGTCTGACTTTTTATTCGTAGCATGACACCAGTTGGTTTGTTGGGGGAATAGCCCATTCTTGCCTCTCCCTGACTATGAGGTAAATTGAAGGTCCCAAAAGGGCCTCCATAGCTGCTGTTGGGGTTAAATTACTGGCGCATTTTTTGTGAATTTAAAAACCCAAAATTAAATTTTAAAGCCCTTTTTCAAAACAATTTTATCTATTATATAGTTTTTTTAAAGGACTAAAAACGGACGCTTTTAACAATTTTTTTCAAAATCGCAGTTTAAATATTTAGATATTTTTTAATGACTCGCTATAAACTAATTTTCCATATAAATTTAGTAAACTTAAAATTTTTTGTCTACAACCTGCTATATTCAATTTCAATATAAATTTAACGGTAAGGGAAAAAACGGCTCCACTACTCCACCCCAAGAGTAAGATCGCGCGTGCAATGCAACTTTCCCAGCCTTTTCACTCTTTCCCAAATTTATATATAAATCAAAATATAAGATTTTGAAATAAATTAAATTTTTATTAACCCCAAAAATTCAAATCGGACTCACATCGCTGGTTGTCGAAAATGTCCCAAAATATTTAAAACGGTTTCAAAAAACTAGGGCGGAAAAGTGTCCGTTTTTTGGTCTGTTTAAACAATTATTTTCCAAAAGTTCACCCAACTAAAAGGGAGTCCACGTTATAATTTTTTTTTAAAATTGGTCAGTTACAGTTTTTTTCCGGCTTTTTTCTGCAAAAAATATAAAAAAACCAACAAAACTATTTTGTTTGTTTTTTGATTTTTTACGCCCCTTGCACTGCGATTAAAAAATTAAACAAAAATTTTTCACTCCCAAAGAAAAAAATTCTTTTTTTCTATATAAAAACAGGGGAAAAAAAATAACTTTTGTACAGATATTGTTTTTTTTTTTACACCACTTTTAAAAAAAAAAAACACCGGGCGTTTCTGTTAAATTTAAAGGGCCAAAAAAAATTTTGAAAATTTGCTTAGTTAATTGTTTAGTCATACCTTGAAAATCATTGACTATTGTTACATTTATGGGAAAATTACGGGGCAGTCGATGTTACCACATGACTCAGGTTCATCGGGTCTATCGTCGCAGTCTGGTGTTCCCAAATGCCAGGACTTGGGGAAAACAGTCCTGAAGATTGGCATTTGGGAAATTTTTTCAAATTCATTGATCCGGGTTTTTTAAAAAAAATGTTTTTTTCTTGCCAATTCTAAAAAATTTTTATTTAAGCTTTTTTAAAATAATGTATCTATAATAATACTTTAATTAACATAATATAATCATTAAACTTTTTTTTTAAAAAAAGTATTTAAAATATTAATCATTTCAAAATATTGGTAAAAATTGTAAATATTTACCAAGATGCAAAAGGTGACACTATTGATGGGTCATAAAAAAAAAGGGTTTTTTTAAAATGAATTAAAAAAATTTTTAACCTTTAACGAGTTGGTTTTTAAAAAAATTATAATCCGAATTATCATTTTGTTTTTCTTTGGGTAAAAAATAAAAAGGTTTTTAAAAATTTTTTCTTAAAAATAAAAAATTTTTTTCCCTTTTTATGATATAACCCCAGCGGCGCCCGGGGTTGAATGCAAGGGCAGCAGTGCTTCCTCTAGAATTTTAACCAGAAAATTCTGGCATCAAAAGGGGTTTTAAAAAATAGTAATATTTTTTATTTAAATGTAACATCCTAAATATAAAGGACATTACGTTATAAATAGCTGATTTTTTATAAATTGTTTCCCCTTTCTTTCAAATTTCACCGCCCCGCCTGGTTTTCTCCCTAAAGTTTTCCAATGGGGTTTTTTAAATAATTTTTCTATCCTTTCCCCCCCATGGCTACTATTACCTCATCTTAATTAAAACCTATTCCCCCACCTAATTTTCTTTTAATCCCAAAAAAAAGTCAGCGGGAGCGAAATTGGCGAATCAATTTGGAAGGGTTTCAACAATTCGTCTTTTATTACTAAATTTTTTTAATTTTTTTTGAGCTGTTCTGTAAATCGGGTCTTTTCTTTCAAATGTTTTTCATCCGGCTGGTCCAAAAAGGGTTTCAATAATAACCTGAAATTTATTGTTTTTTCCAGTTTAAATGTTTTAAAAAACCACCAATTAAAAATTTAAATTTTTTGCTTAATTTTTTTTTTTCCCTTTTCCCCTGGAAAAAGAAAAATTTCCAAAAAAAATTTAAGGCTTCTACTAAATTTCTCTAAATTTTTCGAGGATCTTCAAAAACCCTATTTTGTAATTTTTTGACGTCCTTAACGGGATGGGCTTAAAGACGACATTTAAAAAAACCCAAGCGTAAAGTTAAAAAAAAACCTTTTTTAAAAAAAAAGGGGGAAAATTTTAAATTTTTTTTACGGCACCCCAAAACCATCCCCACCACCATTACAATCAGGAATGCCGTAAAACTTTTTAAATTTTTTAAAATTGTCTAAGATCAGCGCTTTTTAAAAAATTTTGGACTTGCACGAATCGGCGGGCAATCCGTTCGTCTTGTTTGTAAAAAAGCAATCATCATCGCCATCACATACCTACAAAACAAATGAAAAGTTTATTTCCAGAACTGAAAGAAAAAGGGGAAAATATCTGTTTTTTCTTTAAAAGGATGGTATAATTTTAATATTTTTTTTCCCCTTTTTTACTTTTTAAAAGTAAATTATTTGGTTTTGTGGTATAAAATTTTGTTTTTTGGACAAGAAAATTGATAATAAGAAAAAGTTTTCCCGGCACATGATCGCCTTCATCACTGCCATCCCCAAAGTCTTTTTCTGAATAAAATTTTTCCCAACTAGAAAATTATTTTATATTATATTCTTGAGCTTTCAAAATTTTTCCAGAACAAATTTTTTAATTTTTTTGTTTGTGCTGGGCTAATCGAAAAAAAAATATTTGTTTTTTTGTAATAACTGTCTTTTTTAAATTTTTTTTGTTTCCTACCTGCTAGGTATACAAGGGCCCATTATCACAGGGGAAATTGAGTAGAACTACAATCCGGAAAAGCCTGTTTCGTCACTGAAGCCCCCGAACGTTTTCAGCATAAATTTTTAAATGAAAGGGGGGATGCATCGACCTGATTTACACTGGAACTCTTGGGCACTGCAAGTTGGTTCTGAAAAAAAAAACGTATATATTTTTGGACAAAAACTTAAAAAAAGGGAACCCTTCGGTCAGTTTTTGTTCCTCGTCACTTTTAAAACGGTCATCGTCCCCGTCACACACCCAAGACTTGGGGATACATCTTTGGTTGTTGCAGGAAAAAGTCCCAGCTGTTTGGGCGTTGAAGGCGGTTCATGGTTGGGATCCGGTTGGCCGGTCCTCAAAAGGCGTTCCCCATAAGGACAGCCGCTTTTTTGACATCAGTGGTCCGTTCTCTTTGGTATAGGAAACATTTTTTTGGGACATCCGCCGTTGTTGATGTGACAAGGGTGGTTCTGGGTTATATTTTGTTCGTTTCGGAGTAGTTTTTGACCCCCGTAAAGCCTGTTTGTCTGAGGTTCTCTTACTAGTGTTTCTTCACCTTCTCCAGTGAGTTTTGAATCGTATTATGGCGTCCAAGCGCCAGTCGGTTATGTACATGTAGCCTTATAGATGACAATACTAAAAAAATATTTTTTTTTATTTTAAAAATAATTGTAAAATATATGATTTAATTTAATTATATTTTAAAACATTCTTTAAACTAAAAAAAAATTTTGAATCCCCATAGAAATACTTATTCCCAAAGGGTAGTGAAAAAATATTTTTTATTATATGCAATTTAATTTCCTGAATGGATGTCTTTTTAACCTGGAATTGACCGTTTTTATGTCAGTACCATCCAAATTGGGAAAGCGGATCCGGGAATCCCTCACACCCTAAAACTTCAGCCTCAAAATCCCAAAAGACAATCCATTTGGCCCCCCCGGTTCCCAAAAATTTTTTAAAATGTTTTTGTCCGTCTGTAAACGCCCTGAAATATTTGCTGGGGCGGTCCCATTCGGAAAATAAATATCCTCTATTTGGGTGTACAACTATCGCTCTGGGTCTTTTTAGATTCTTTAATTTGTTCTTCTGTAAGTGACGTTTCTGGTGGATAGGACTTTTAAACTTCCCCCTTTCCCTTCTGTCGATGTAATACAGTTTTTTTGGCTGCCCAATCCCGCCAGCCCCTCTACGCCTTCTTTTTTGGAAGCTAAGACTTTTTCCCCCTTTGGGATTCCCCTTTTCTTCCCCTTTAAATGACATTTTTGCAGAACATCTGAATAGTAAATTTGTTCTTCCCCCGTGAAATCAAAAAACCAAAAAATCAAAAAAAAAAATGTTTTTTTCGTAAAAAATATTTTCATAAAAAAAGATTGTCTTACCTTCTCTTCGGGACAAAACCGGCAACATGGCGTCATTTAAAACCCCTAAAAGGGGGTTCAAAACTTTTTCCCTTTAATAAATCTTTTTTGGGGAAATAAAAGGAAGCCCTCAACTAGACCCGGGGTCTTTCGTTTATTTTTAATCTATAAATATTGCAGGCCATCTGTAACCTGAAATAAAATATTGGTTTAAAAAGGGTATAAACAGAAAGGTTGAACCTGTTTTTTTAAAACTTAACACTTCCCCAAAATGTTTTATTCTCTTCCGTCTGTGTTCCCATACACATATTTTGGGCAGCCGCCATTGTTGTTCCCCGGGGTTATTTACGTATTCTGTAAACCCGGGATGGACTGTTTTTTATTGCTTTAGGATCTCGAATATCTCTCAAAAGATATTTTAAATTGAAATACTGTACTCTCAAATTTATCTACAGACATAACCCCTTGTTTGGTACTGTCGGTAGACTCTGTTTTCAAAAAAAGCTAAACGCGCCGGACTTGGTACTTGTTGGCCTCTGACTCCCAGAAATCTTTTTTGACCATCAAAAATTCCGTTTCAATGTAATCGAGCAAAATTTCACCCCAAAAAGACTTTTTTTGGCTATTAAAACAACTGCTATACCTGACCCCTTTTATATGCAGCCTCAATCAATGGACGGTTTTGGTTGGTCCATTTTGGGTTAAAACTTGCGAACTGCTCTACAAACTTTAAAACCCACTAAAGGTTTAAACCCGGATATCGCAGGATTACCGGGTTTGAACTTAAACAATGGCATGCCACCGGTTTGATCCGGGGGAGCTTGAAGCTCGAAAACGTCAATTTTCTGGCCAATGGCATCTGCGACGTAGAGTTTATCCCCCAAATTCAGCAACCCCAACAGGAAGCCATGTGCCGGGAAAAGAACAATACCCCGGGTCTATTGGGCCAAAGCTTGATATTCCTTTTAGTTTGAGAGTGTATCTAAAATAAAACGTATCAAAATTAGTTTCTGGGATAATTGATAAAGATAAATTTTATCATAACCTCCCCTTTTTTGTTTTTACATCGGCCAATACAGAAATTTCCCTATTGTAGTGATAATCCAATCCCCCAGCCCCGGTAGTTTCACAACCCCTTTAACGTTGCTTCCAGAAGGGTTCAAACGAAAATATTCGTCGTGAGCGAAGTACAATTGCATGTTGTTGGAATTTTCGGCGATGCATCGATTCGTCCCCCTCAAGGTTTTACCCCGAGGGCGGGGGCACCCGAACCCTTCCAGGGGGTGTTTGTACAAAAAGTTGGCCCGCAGTACCCCCAATTGGTTTCGTTTTCTATCAGCACAGGTTCTTTTTGCCCAAATGCCAAAGTTTTGCCGCCCGGACAGAAAAGATTGTCCCCCAAAAAGTTTTTTTAAATGTAGAATAAAAAAGAAGATTATAGCTTCATTTCATATAACAACTATTCTAAAACATAACTACAAAAAACTTTTTTGTTGCCAAAAAATAAAAGAACGCACGATCATATATTTTACTGGATAATCTGTTTTCCTAAATCCCAAACTTACAGAAAACTTGCACATATAAACTAAAATCACCAAATAATGGTGAAAAAGGGAGTTGTAAAAAGTCTATTTGATAGAATTAAAAGAATTCGATCTGATCAAAATATTAACAAAGAAAAAGCATTTTTAATAGATATTTTAGTTCTGGTTAAATTTCTGGCTTTTCAAATAAAATTTAATGAATAGATAATAAATTTAACATTCGTATTGCCTTTAAAACACAAAATACTATTAGATTTTAAAAAATAAAAACAAAACTGTACAATATAAACGAAAATACAAAGAATGTTATTTATAAGATCCTTTGTGACTTTAAGTTTTATATGGGTGAAACTTCCAGATCATTGGTCAAGGGCATAAAAACATCAAACATACGTTAAAAAGACATAATTCCTCAGATTAAAAATCTGTCAACATGCATTGGATAACACGCGTTCAAGGTCATTTGAAGGTCAAGTGAAGAAAAAAACCATCGGAAAAATATATACATATATTTTTAGGGTCCCCGAATCCGAATCTCGCGTTTATTTACCCCTCTATCCTAGAGATCATCCAAGGTCAATTCAAGGTTATTTTTAAAATTTCTTTTTTTAACTAAAAATATTAAGGACGATTCAAATATCTGAAAAAATTCGTTCATATGTTTTTTAGGTCAGGCGGGAAACTGAGGTCAATTAACCTCCATAAGATTAATTAACTGGGAAAAAAAAGGGTAGGAAATATCGGGAAAAATTTTATATGGATAGATCCCAAAATTAAATAAATGCAGGACTTGGGAAAAAGCGACCTCGAAAACATATGCATAAATTTTTCCCGATTTTTCCGATGGTTTTTTCTTCCTTGACCTTCAAATGCCCCTTTAAAACCCCCCCTGATGGAGGTTAACTGCCCCTTTTTTTGTAATCGGGGGCCTCAAAACCCTAGTAACCAACCGTTTTTGGCTTCCCCCCGTAAATCAAATGTTACCTGTTAATTATAAAACATAAATATTCTTCTAGTTTTTTTGCAAAGGAAACTTGTTCAAAAAAAATTTAAAAAAAAAAAATACTTTTTTTTATTTAGTAACGATAGTTGTGTGGACTCGGATCCCCAATTTTTAAAAAATAATTGGTTACCTTTGCTTCATGCTGCGGTAGTTTTTTGGAAGATTTAAAAACAAATACCTAACCACCCCGTTTATTTGAAAATAATACCCGTACCTGTCAACAGTTTAAATTTCATTTATGACATAGGTACGTCAAAAATTTTTTTTAAAAAAAATATCTTTGGGTTTTTTTAAATTTTTTTATAAGAGTAAAATTTTTTAGATATATATATATATATATAAAAAAGGGGGGTGAAAAAAGTATGATGCTAAATTTTTTAATGGGCGATAGTAGAGTTTTAAAACAAAAAAAAAAAGTTCATATAACTTTTTGGCAAAATTTGGATTTTTTTCAAACGATTAAAGATAAAGTTTGGTAAATTTTATTCTGAAACGCTTAACAATTGGCAACTTTAAATCGCTCATCGGTAAATTTAAATTTTTAAAAAAATAAACTAATTTTTGGGTTCGTTTACAAATAAAAAAAAAGTATTTCCCCCAAAAAAAAAAATTTAAAAAAAACAATTGTCAACGGGCCCCGCAGGTGGAGTTCGTAGTCGTCGTCTTCCCGCCGCGTATTGCTGTACCCCCATTTTTTGGGCCGTTTTTTTATTTGGTTTTTAAAAAGTTAAAAATCATGTTTTAAAACCGGGAATATCCGATATGTTTAAATTTAGGGAAACAAAAAATTAATTTAGCTGCTAAAATTTGGGGGAAATTTTTTCCCCAAACGAATACATTCATTTCGAACAACCATAGAAATTTAAAAATTTTTTGGAAAGGGAGGGGGAACCCCGAGAAATATAAAAGAGGACCTGGGAGGCACATAATGGGAACAAGAGGAAAGAATTTTGGAAATTGCGGAAGAAAACCTAAAACGGGGTCATTAGGCCGCGAAGTAAACATACACACCCATAATTCCACCCCCTTTTAGGGGAAAATCTTTTTTTTTTCCTTTTATCACCATCAAGTGGGGTTTTCCCCCCGGTTTTCCCCCAGTTGTTTTTTGCCAAGGGGTTTTGCAAAAACAATAAAATCACCAGTTTCTTGGAGCATTTTAGTTCTAAATGATTTTGGAGGGGGTATTAAAAATTCCATAATAAAATATTTTGGGCACAAGAAAACCCCCTACCACCAACCCCTTTTTTTAACAACGTTTTAAAATAAACATTTGGGGGGTATTTGGTAAGAATTTTCCTTTGAATTACCCCCAAATTCCCCGGGGTTTTTTTTTGTAAAAAATTTCCAGTTTTTTAAGACAACCCCAAGCCCTTGCAAAAAAGGGGTAAATTTATTTTCTTCATGGGGGGGCACCCCCCCAAGGAGGAGTCGTTGAACATTTAAAAAACCAATTATCAAATCGTTGGTTTGGGGAGAAATGCTCCGAACCAAGAAAATTCCCCCCCGATCCCCAAACCCTTTAAAACCTTGGGGTTTTTTTGGGTTTTTGGGGGGATTTTAAACAACTTTTTTAAAAAGGGTTTTAAAAAATTTAAACTGAAGTCAATCTGATAAAAAATTTTTTTAAATTTTGAATTAATTGGGACAGAAGGGAGTGTTAAGAGTACGCAAAACTGGGTTCGCAAAAAATTGTGTAGAAAATGGGGGACCCCTTTTTTAGCAACTTATTTTTTAAAAGTAACTGTTTTTTTTAAAAAGACTTTTTTTTAAAAAAATAAAAAAAGGGGGTTTTTTTAAAAAAAATTTTAATTTTTGTTCTTAAAAAAGGGAAAATTTTCCCCCCCTTTTTTTTGGGGGGCGACTATTTTTTAAAAAATAAAAAACCCCAAAAAAAAATTATATATTTTTTTTAAAATTTTTTTAAAATTTTAAAAAAAAAATAAATTGCAAAAGTAATTTTTTTATTTGTATTTTAAAAACATTTTTAAAAAAAATTAAAAAAACGTTCGAAAACCCAGTCATTTTTCGAAACGGGGGCGGTGTTGCCAATTTTTTTTAAAATTTTAAAAGGGCCCTATTTTTTAAAACAATTAACTTTTACCATATTTCTGGGCTTTTCAATTGTTTTTTGGGGGCCAAATATGTCGATTAAAATCCAACATATTTTTCATTTTATATATATATATATATATTATATATATATATTATTTTATATATATATATATATATATATATATATATATATATATATATATATATATATATATATATATATATATAAAAAAAATTTTTTTAAATAATAATATTTTATTTTTTTTTATTAATAAATAAAAAATATATATTTAAATAATATTATTATTATATATATTAAAATATATTATTATTATTAATATATATATTTAAAATTTTAAAATTTTTATATATATATATAATATATTTATATTTTATATATAATATATTTTTTAATATATATATATATATATATATATATATATATATATATATATATATATAAAATATTAAAATATATATATATATATATATATATTTTTTAAAAAAAATATATATATATATAAAATATATATATAAAATATATATATATATATATATATAAAAAAAAGCCATAGAATACTGCCTTAATAGAAGATACAGGGGAAGAAAAATTTTACTGATAGTAAGGCACGATCGACGCTAACAAAACATCCAGATCAGAACCTACGAATAGATGTCGGGGAAAAAATTAATAAACCAACAAAACCCAAAATCACTCTCAATGGGTCTCGGACGCAAAAGGGGTACCGGGGAATGAAATGGCGCCAACTCCCAATTTAGGGGGTAAGGACAATGGACCCGAATATACCGTGGAAAACATTATAACAAGGATAACAGATAAAAATGGGTAGAAAATTGAAGGAATGGAAAAAAAGGGCAATCAAAGGCTATTATTGGGGAAGACCTATAAGGACCTACCCAAATCATAAAGGGCTTCAATAGGGTGCAAATAAGAAAACCCGACAGGCATTGAAAGTCTTTGAAACAGACATATCTTTGCAAGATAGGAAAAAGGAGACAAGTACATTGAGGGGGGGGGAGAGAAAAAAAAGGACCCCTAATATACTTAGAGATTGCCCAGCACTAGGGCCCTCAGGGGAAATGTCCAGAAACGGCATGGTCTAAATGACATAAGATTCCCCCCACCCCAAAAGGATTCCCTCACTGGGGTCTAGTAAGCAAAATGCCGCGCCATATCAGTGTGGAATGTACATAAGGGGCAGTACAGGGAAACCTGTGTATGCTTAAAAGGGTTGGGGTAGAGCATAATGGGCAAGCCTTAGTGCTCAGAACCCCAGAGGGGAAATCACCATCTACGATAGATAGATAGAAAATTTTTTTAAAAGCGGTCGGTGGACACCCCCTGAAAAGTTGATAGATTTATGTTTTTAAAGGATGTTTTCGGGTTTTTTTTTTTTTTTCAGGATCGCATGTTTGGAAGGGTCAGTCAATTCCGTATACGTACAGAATGTAAACCCCGAACTAGAACTAGACCGAAGCGGTCCCATCTGGCTACCAAAAAACAAGAAGACTCTGCTAATCCAGTGAATTTTTTCTTAGGTTTTATGTCTAAAAATTTTGGCTTGGGAAATAGAATTGAAAAACGCTTA
>JAHBCN010015861.1:0-20268 GCA_019359885.1 Listronotus oregonensis
TTTCTTTTCGTCATTACTTTGGGGTTTAAAAGTTTTCAATTTAAAATCTTTTGAAGTTGCGCTATCTTTAGATGCTCCCGATTTGAATGTCTTTATTGAAAAACCGATTGACCAACCAGGCGTTTGATCTTTCTTGAAATTACACGCTCTTTGGATAATTGCCAATACCATTTAGTTCTTGGCATTTTCTGTTGCTATTGTGCTTTTTAACCTATTTCAAAAAAAGAAAGTTACTAATTTGACACAGATGTGTATTATTATTTAAACTGCAATATATTTCCGTATTATACAGTGTGTTCCGGAAAATGTGGAATCACCAATGTACAAGAAACATATGAAAAGAATACTACTAACGTTTTCGTACTTTTAATGATTTGCGAGTTTCAAAAAGAATAAGATGCTTTTTAATAGACCATTAAAGTAATCAATTATTGTCTACAGAACTGATTTTAGTGTCTGTGTAGTCTTCTGTGATTGCGAATAAAGAAAATGGCTATAAAGCCTTCAAGAATGTAGAGTATACAGGTCCAGTGTAGTAGAAACATAGGCAGGAAACTGATGAATTTACTACTGTCCGCTTTGATCGATGTTTATCGATAACGCTTTGTTTTTTACGGTAGGCCGTCACTTTGAAAAACTTGCTTAAATCTATGTTCTTTCGTAGCTTAATGATACAATTTACCATAGAGTATCTAGACCATAATGATTTGGGTTTACATGTTCTGATAAATAAAAAAAATATGCCAGAAAAATCTCTTCTTTAAAAGACTTCACACCTCCTTTGACATCAGCTCATAAACCTAACAAATTCTTTTCATACCTTTGAGGAGATTTCATGGGCAAGAGATCTATACTTGCTATTTCTGCTGCTTTGATAATCAATGCTGGGAAATTGTCGTCGAATCCATTGAAAATGTTTCTCAAATTTGCTAGAAAAATGCGTGACAGAAAATTAATTTTTGATAGATGCATAAACAATTAGTTGGTTGCTATGGATTCTTTGATAATTTATATGGTGTTAAAAAAAATATGTACTAACATTTGGTAAATTAGGAATATTTTATTTTATTTATTAAATGTTATAAAAAGACTGCAAAATTACAGCAATATTCAGTTTCTCCAAATATATGACTATTATAAGCAAAATTATGCATTATGTTATACTTAGATTCTAATTTCTGTTCCAAAACTAAGAGATTTTACTTTTTCCTAGTGCGAAAAAGTGCTTTTTCGCACGCTTGTAAAAAAAATATAAATAATCTTACACCTTCTTCACGGTTTTTAAGCATAATAATTTTACGCAACGCCACAACCATATAGAAATGTGTTGCAGTTTTAACAATATTACATACATAATTATTTAATTAACAACCTTCAACAAAAAAAATATTTTTGTACTATTAGTAACACACGCAGACAGAAAAATGGTTTTTCATTAAATTATTTGTTGTAACCCAGCGATGTAAAGAAAATTTAAAAATATCTTATTTGGTTGTGTTAAATAACAAAAAGTAATAAAAGCATCTTATCTTATTTAAATCTTATATTAATCTTGTCACTTCCACTTTACAGAACACTGGATAAACTTCAATTTGTCTCCTATCACGTCCCTCCATCTCATAATTTAGAGCTTCTTCATAGGATGACTATTTAGACTTTGGTCAAATTTAAACGTGAAGGGTCAGCGCGACATGGCCACTTAGATAACTACTTCCGGTTCCTCAGAACCGCCTTTTGTCGTTTCTAACGAGAACTATTAGGCTAGTTTAGGTAAATAGCTGCTAATTTAGTTTTAGTTCAATTAATTAAATTATTTAGATATTTAATTTGCTGTTTTTGTTAAATAGGATTATTTAAAATGCCTGGTATAAGAGTGTTGCATATTTATAAATAATGCTAAATACTTTGAAATGAATGTACTTTTTGTGTATCATATTTTTAGATATTGTGAACAAAAATGATTGCTTCTAATATTTGTTTGTTCCATAGGTTTTGTCGTTGGATACCTCAAGCAACTTATAACCAGAATTAACTACAACTAACCTTAAGCAACTTGTAAATGGGACATCTATTGCTACTTTACGAAAGGTACCGTTTAAAAATTATCTGCTTCGGAATATAAAAATATATTAAAATTTTAAATTAAGGTTTGTAAGACACCCTGAATAAAAATAATAAATGTCTCATTTAAAAGTACCTTAGGGCTATCTTAAGGACAATATATTAAAAAATTATGAAGATCAAGCAATGAAAACTTATAAGATAAATGCAAGTAAAACTTATGCCTGTTTTGGATCATACACTCTATTGTTACGAATAAACATGTTTCATTTAAATGTTGTTTCTCTGAACCTGAAATAGTTATTTTCTAACAAGTGCGCAAAGTGATACTTTTCCGCGACTGCCGTTGCCCGAACGACGCGAAGCGGGTTCGGGCAACAATCAAGCATTAGGAACAAAATTTTTCCTACGAGCGTCAGTATACAATACTAAAGCAATGATTATTTTTTAAATTATGTTTAATCTGAAAGAACTACTACAATATATTTATAAATGGGAATTATTTGTTGATAACATTTACAACAAAAGAACAGTTATTAGCATATTGTAAATTAATTGCAAAACCTGTAATTTCATTTAGCGGGTGGCTTACGGAAGCTTATTGTACGACTTGATGAAGGTTGACGTAGCTCAGGAGGGGAGTTGTTCATGGTCAATATTTTATTCGACATATCCTTTTTTGATTTGTGGATTCATCAATGTAGCTCTCAGCTACAGCCGTTGATTTCCAGCCCCCAAGTCGCTTGACATTGGTAATTCCTTCTCCAGAATCCCTACGTAGTCGCAGAGGATCGACGAAAACTATGTCAGAGTACTTTTCTGGATTTTTAAATTTTATGTATGCAGCAATTTCTGAAGGCATTTTACCTATTGAATTTATTCCCACACATTGCGTACTGCATGCTCCTTGTTTATACTGGACAAAAAACGTCTGTGTGGGGTATGTGGTTTTCGCAAATTTGCATATTTACGGTACAATTGCAGATAAAGTCCGTTATTTGTTTCATCGGACACTACAAAGATTCTGGAAGTGTTATTTTAACTGTTAGGAATTTTCACCACTATCAAATTTTCATTATCCTGTATGTCATCAACCATTATTTTTGTAAGTTCATCTCTCCTACAAGCAATGGCTAATCCAAAAATTGTAGCAAGTTTTATTAGAAGGTAAATATTATCAGGTGCTTCTTTCATGAATCTTGAAACTTCTTCTTTGCTGAAAGTTTTTGATTTTTTTGGCCGGTATCCACGTTTTGGTGTTTAAGTAGTGATGTTAGCTTGAAATATGAACTTAAATCAAGGTTCCTTTTCACTTTGAGGACACATTTTAACATAGAGTACTTACCCATAAAGTATTAGGTTTATATGTTTTTTGCAAATCCGCAAAATAGGCCAAGAACACTTCTTCTTTAATACTTTTGTCCCCTTGCTGGAGCACCAGTTTTCGAAATGACTATATTGATTCTCATATTTTTCACGAGATTTTGATGGTAATAAATCCAAACTTACGGTATTTGCTACATCCAGGATAGAATCTGGTATCTCCTCATTGGAACTACTCATTTTAAATAATTATTTTTGTCGGATTTTTTTTAATTAAAAAAGATACTGTGACGCCTTTTCATTAAAAATGCTTGTTTGTATTGAAATTCATTTGTCAATTGCTTGTTCATATGAAACGAAGAAAAATCTGACATGTGTTAAAATCACCAAGATTACATATTGTTGCTTGACTTGTCATAATCATTTATTATTATTATACACGTAATTAAAACAATGTTTTTTTTGTATTTTAGTTGAAATATTGAAAATTACGAAGTAACAAACAAAAAATAGAATAAACTTAAACTTGCAATGGCTTCGTATATTGCATGAAATAGCCTACAATTACTAAAATACATATAAGTCTTGCTTACCTGTAAGATTTTAGGGCAAGGCGTGCAGAAAAGTGGACTTTTCCGCACGATCGTAGGAAAAACAATATATTTTGGTTAAACATGTTACGTATGTTTTCTTATTAAAAAAATTTTTATAGGCAGATGTTTTAAAATTATTAATCTCTATTTCTTAAAATCAATAGCGCATTGTGGCATTTATAAACCTTTTTGCCTCAGATTTGGAATATTAGGGTTTTTGAGGGTACTAGTTCAAAATTTGAAAATTAATAATCAAAATTTAGAAAGTTTAGACACTCAATTTGCTTTTTTGTAAATAGGACAATTTTAATGACTGTTATATGTATGTTATATAATTTATAAACAATGTTAAATACTCTGAGGTGTATGTACTTTTGTGTATCATATTTTTTGATATTGTAAACAATAAAAATAACAATGAAATGTTTGGGTTTAATATTTGTGTGTTTCATAGGTTTTGTCGTTGGATAAGAAAGACCACAGGGTTCTTTTTTTAATTTTTATAGGGTTATATACAGTCGGGGGGGCCTAAAAGTTAATGTTTCAAAAACGTTTTTAAGAAGAGCTTTTAATATAATAAAATAATCATTTTGGTGCTTATTATGGTATTTTTTTAACTGTATTTCAATAATTTTTATTTCTAAAAATAATTATTTGGGAAGCTGTAATAGCTGATCTCCCATGAGCACCTGTAAAAAAGCATCTTGAGGTAAGCATGTTTCTGGACTGGAACATCCAAAATGAAAAAAATATTTTATTATTATAATGTATTATGTTGTACCTGATCAAATAAATAAACAAGCTATTTTTTTCTAACAAGTGCGGAAAGTGATACTTTTCCGAACGCGGCTGCCGTTTCACGAACGACGCGCAACCAAGTTACTTTCCGCAAGTGCTAGGAACAATATTTTTTCTACAAACGAGAGGAAAAACCAACAAAATTTTAAAAAATTTTAAATAAAATATTATTTATTAACGAGGAAATTTATACACTATTATTATTATTAACATTTATAATAAAAGAGCAATTGGTCGCTTTTGCAAATTTATTGCTGACGCGAGTTGCTTTTCTGTAGAAAACGTTGACGGAGGCGGCGCTGGGTTCTTGATGAGCCAATCTTTTGCAACTATGAAAGTAGTTTCTTGAACCGACAGGTTTAGTACATTGGAAGATGGCATTGTTTGAAATATCCTTTCTAAAATTTGTTGAATTCTCGAGGTATCCTTCAGCGACTGATGTAGACTTGCAGGCTCCAAGACGTTTAATGTTGGATATTTGTTCTTCCGAGTTTGCGAGAAATTTTGCAGAGGACCGGCGAAAGCTATGTCTTGTATACAATTCCGGGTTAGGAAATTTGAGATAGGCCGCTATTTTTATTTGGTAAATTGAGGATTATTTTATTTTATTTAATAAATTTTATAAAAAGACTGCAAAATTACAGCAAAATTCGTTTCTTCAAATATGTAACTATTATAAGCAAAGTTATGCATTATTTTATAATTAGATACCAAATTATGTTTCAAAAACTAGCACTAGTGCTTAGCAGTAGTACTATTTTTCGTACGCAGATTATTAAAAGTATAGTTTTCCGTACGTCGAACGTTTTTTGCGAGGTTTTGAGGTTTTACATATTCACACTTTTTTAAAAACATGTTTATTTACATACAAATACTTAAAATTTTTTCTTGTAATTTATTTTAACATTTTAATTTTTAAAATTAAATTTAATAAAAGAATAATAAAGAATTGTTTAGTTTTCATTTTAATTATAAAATAACCTTACCACAATGATATCCATTTTAAGAACACAAATTACTATGTTTTAAAAACAGCACTTTTTTTTTAAATTTCTCGGTTGCACCATCCTGTTTAAAAACTCTTTGACAAACCTGCACTACGGTTATATATAATCTATCGGCATATATTCCCGATTTGAAAACAAACAAAAATATATCGGTCGTGAGCACTGAGTGTTCCACTAAGAGAGGTGTCGGCTATATCTCAGAAACTACTAATAGTATAACTTTCGGGAAAATTTTTTTAGATAAAGAGAAAGAGACATTCTGGAAATTATTTTCAAGTCTATGGATGGCCGCCAGGGGTGGTAACGTCAAAACATAAAAATATCATTTCTCAAAAAACATAATAATGTTCAATATAGTGGCACTATTTTATTCTTTAATTTTCTAAACAAAGAAGCTTCAGGTGTAGTTTTTGTCAGTTCTAAAATAAAATGGTGGGGAAAAGGTTAAAGTTTAATTTATAAAAGGCAATAACTTCGGTTTGTTTTAACCGAATTTAGTGAACTTGGTCTCGTTTTGAAGAGCATTTTATGCATTATTTTCAGGTCTATAAACTATTGCTATATTCATTTTCACAAACGCCGCTAGATCAAGGTAAAAACTAACTTATGTTACGAATTTTTTTGAAAAATTTAAATACAATGATATATACCTTTTTACATATTTATGTAGAGAAAACGAATTTAATATCTCTTTTCAAACCGAATATATTAGCAAAAATATAAATACGAATAGGCGTAACATTTAACGACACAATGTTTTCTACTGGCCGATTTTTTGTAAAAATTAAATTTAGAAATTTTTACGAAATCTAATGACACACTACATAATTTTACTTATTTTAAACCATTTAACGATATTAGACAACGTTAGATAATTACCAACCTATTACTTTGTAATAATCCATAGAGCGTGGTCTCTTATCAAGTTAGCTTTAAAACAAAAGGATGCTGAAATGTCAAAAATTAAATAATTTTTTATTTCAGAATATTATTTTTAGTGTTGTGCTATTGTGTTCTTTAAAATGCCTTTGTTGCTTAAAGAAGCAGTTGATATTATTGCCATTTATTTTAAATGTCTTACAAAATGCGACAATAGCTTTGCAAGGCTGTATGCATTGAGATATCCTTAGAGAGGCCGGTACGGCAGCCCGCAGCAGAATGTTCACTTGTTTAGCAAGTCGCTTTCGTACCACGGGAAGTGTTTCTTCGCTCCTTTCACCGCAGACGCCGTGGAACTAAGGAAAATGTCATCAACGTTTTAAGCTATGTAGAGTTTAATCCTCAAGCAACAAAGGTATTTTTAAAGAACAATACAACAACATTAGATAATTACCAACCTATAACTGTAATAATCCATCGAGCGTGGTCCTTATCAAGTTAGCTTTGAAAACAAAAGGATGCTGAAATATTAAAAATGCAACAATTTTTATTTCAAAATATTATTTTTATATTTTGAAATAAAAATTGTTGGATTTTTGATATTTCAGCATCCTTTTGTTTTCAAAGCTAACTTGATAGGACCACGTTCGATGGTTTATACAGTTATAGGTTGGTAATTATCTAATGTTGTTTAATATCGTAAAATGGGTTCAAATAAGTAAAAATCATGCAGTACGTCATTAAATTTTGTAAAAATCTATAAATTTAATTTTACCTAAAGAAATTGGCCCAGTAGAAAACATTGTGTCGTTAAATGCCTTACGTATCTATGTCGTATTTATATTTTTGCTAATATATTTGGTTTAAAAAGAGATATTAAATAGCGGGTTTCGCCGTTTTGTTAGGATTTTTTTTTCTTTATAAATATATAAAAAGGTATATATCATTGTATTTAAATTTTTCAAAAAATTTCATAAAATAAGTTAGTTTTTACCTTGACGCCTCTAGCTGGGCGGCGTTTGTGTGAAAATATCAAGATATCGAGATAAGTGTGACAATAGTTTATACACCTGAAAATAATGTTTAAAATGCTCTTCTAAACGAGACCAAGTTCACTAAATTCGGTTAAAGCAAACCGGAGTTATTAGCACTTTTCTAAATTAAACTTTAACCTTTCCCCACCACTTTATTTTAGAACTGACAAAAATTACACCTGAAGCTTCTTTGTTTAGAAAACATTAAAGATTAAAATAGTACCACTTATTGACACACTTTATTTGATATTTTTTTGAGAAATGTGTATTTTTATGTTTTGACGTTACCCTTACGCCCCCTAGCGGCCGTCCCACAGACTTGAAAATAATTTCCAGCAATTTCTCTTGATCGCTTTTATCTAATTTTTTTTTCCCGAAAGTTATACTATTAGTAGTTTCTGAGATATAGCCGACTACCTCTCTTAGTGGAACACCCGGTACAACTGACTACTCCACGCACAAGATTTCTTCTGGTTAGCGCTGTTGCAAATTGTATTTTAAAATTTTATTTGGGAAAACCATTATTATTATTTTAATTAGTAGACTTAAGCAATTAACATGAAAGTTGTCAATTATTAAGCTTTTTAGAAATAATCGCTACCAAAAGTTGTAACTTGGATATCGTTTAGACAAAAATTCGTCAATTTTTGACACATATGTCATATGAACTTTTTGACTTGTTTTGAGCTCCACTTATAGTGTTTGATTAACTGACTAGGTGGGTCCGAAAAGTGTAAAATAGTGTAAATTATGTCTGAATCAGAAATTTGATCTAAAAGAAATTTATCACTAATAAAAATTTCCTAATGAACTAGCAACTTCAATCTGTGGTCATTATCCGTACCAATCAAAATAAAAACGTCGGCCATAAATTTCAAACTAATCAGAAGTTGGCTTCATGGCGGCGGTCGATAACGCGGAAAATCAAATTTCCAAGTAACAAATGTCCCGCTTCTGAAGTTGTTTGTCGGTGTACCGAGCTCGGCCCAGAATGTGACCGTTTCGGGTCGCCACGCGGCTGACCAAAGGCACTGTTGAGGTCGAGAACATTCTCAGCGGTTAGTCCAAGCTAAATTTAGTGGAGCGAAAAATTCACCCAAAAAGAAAATGTGTTAATTCTTAACGAAATATTTATTTTTTACTTTACACATACAATAATTATTTCGAAAATTATTGGCATAATTGTCCCGACAATTTACCTAATAATTATTTTTTGTATTACACGATCAATAATTATTTAATAGAATTCTCGCAATAAAAATGTTAAACATGTTCTAAATTGAGAGAAAAATTGGGCAAAAACTGACCTAGTTTTTTTTTTAATTCGGCAATGTCATTAAGAATTATTTCATAAAATAAAAAGGAATTAGCTCACTGTTGACACACCTAATAATAACAACTCCCTTTTATCTATATCTAACATAATAACACTTTTTTTTATCAACTTTTTGCTTCAAACAGTTGATATCATTTTTTTTTTAAATTATAGTATAAAACCCGAGGTATCAAGGTCAATGGCGTCCCAATAAACAATATCCGCTACGCAGATGATACCGCGATCCTGATTAATAACATTGAAGACCTCCAGTCAATACTAAATAAAATTAACGAATGCGGTAAAAGGTTCGGACTACATATAAATGTTGCCAAGACAAAAATGATGGTGATTAGCAGAAATCTGCATATTACTCCTCTCAACATCAACAGAGAAAATATTGAGCGTGTCGCCAAATTAACCTATCTTGGCGCCTTCCTAAATGAAAGGTGGGAATGTGATGTAGAAGTAAAGGAAAGAATTAGTCGCGCGAAAACAACCATCTTTAAACTCAGGAATATACTTCTTCACAGAAATATGCCCCTACACAGTCCAATACGTATGGTGCAGTGTTATGTGTGGCCCATTGTACTATACGGTGTTGAAACTTGGTCACTTAAATCCAGAACGCTAAATCGGATCGAAGCTTTTGAGATGTGGACACTTCGCCGATTGCTGCGTATTCCCTGGACAGCCCACACATCTAATGATGAAGTTCTACGAAGAGCTGGCACGGAAAGACATCTATTGGACACGGTAAAAAAAACGTAAAGTGTCGTATCTGGGGCATATACTGAGAGGACCTCGCTACTCCATACCAACGCTAATGCTGCAAGGAAAGATCAAAGGTAGAAGGGGGCCAGGTCGATAACAACACTCTTGGCTCTGCAGTATCAGAAATTGGTCGGGTATACTGGCTATTCTGTGACCATGAAATGGACAAATGATTGCCGAGGTGCGGCATAGCACATGGCGCCCATAGAAGAAGAACGTTAAAAATGGGCCTCCGCGCGACATTTTTGGTTGCGCACTAGGCGTCAAAACCAAGAACGTCACACTCAATATTTTTTTAGGGTAATAAGTATTAATTATTGAAAGTTAAAAAAAAACTATAGTGTCTTTAGGACATTTTAGAGAATTTATTTCCGTTAAAAATTTACCTGAAAGTTTATTTTTGACAAAGTTAGACAATTGTTAATTAACAAAATTGTTTCAAACTTTCGTCTTGTACATTAAAAAAATGTTTAAATAATTATCATAAAAAATTTTTGCTTTGTGGAGCCCTTCTTATATACATACCTAACGAGATCAAGCCATAAAAGTTTAAAAATTTTAATGCTTTGTATATAATAACTTCATATCTTTGACAATCTTCTCTGATTTTCATTTTTTCTTAAAGTTATTAAGTTATTATAAACAAAGAATTATTTTTTTTAACTTTTATGTCGTTATCTTGTTAAATATGTATATAAAAAGACCTTCACAAAGCGAAAAATTTATACGACAATTATTTAAGCATTTTTTTTAATGTACAATGAGAACGAAAGTTTGAAACAATTTGGTTAATGGACAATTGCCTAACTTGTTAAAAAACTAACTTTAAGTTAACTTTTTTAACGGGAATAAATTCTTTGAAGTGTTCTGAATACACCATAATTTTTTAATTTTTTTTTAAATTAATATTTAATACCATAAAAAAAATTCAGTGTTAGGTACCTCTTAGGCCCATTTTCAGTGTTAAATTAAAATTATAAATAATGGAGATAGAACTCTGAGAGTTGGGATTCAAGGATTTTTTTGCAATTTCCGCTTCTTGATGTTATCATTAAAAATCAATTTGGTTTTTTTTTTCGTTTTTTGTTAATAACAATTGCAATTTTTATTGCCATACAAAATTATCGCCTTTCTCAGATTTGCATCTCTCGTCGAATGAGCTATAGGTCATATTTTTCTAAGTGATGATGGCGTTAAATTTAGCAATGGACTTAACAATTGTTAAAAGTTAACAATGGTCAAGGATGTTTAACAAAACGTCATTGTTAGTATTATTCAATGATTTTAATAGGCAATCTGTCGAAATCTGACATTTTGTTAAACATTCTAAACCGTTGTTAACTTAGCAATTGTTAAAAGTTAACAACGGTTTAGAATGTTTAACAAAATGTCAGATTTTGACTGACTAAAATCATTGAATAACACTGACAATGACGTTTTGTTAAACATTCTAAACCGTTGTTAACTTTTAACAATTGCTAAGTCCATTGTTAAATTTAACAACGCGATCATCACTCGGCCGTAAGTCTTGTAACTATTTCTCGCAGGAAACAAACTCCTCGACTAAACTATTTCTAGAATTTTTTTGTGTAAAATGGTTTCATGATAGGAACTTGAGAGAAACGCTAATCAGACTATTATTTTTGTAGTCATTTTTTCAACTGCTAATTTAATGGGCGAAATACGCTCCACTAATAAGTAGTGGGCGTCTGCTTAGACACAATATAAAGTGTCGGCTATTTGTCGGACCCTCGAATCGTTCGATTGCTGAGTAAACACTTAGTTTTTTCTTGTTTTGTTAGCTGTAAACTTTGAAAATTCATTCTAATCAAGGGAGTGAAAAGTGCCGACCTACTTTTAGTTTAATTGTTATTATTTTAGTAGATAATAATTTGGAAACAAACTATAATGATCAACGTGTTAGTCAATAAATAAATTGATAATTGTATGTCTTAAAATGGACGTGATCTACTAATCTATTTGATTCTTTTGGGCTAAAATAAACTGTGCATATTAATTTAAAAATTCAGTGTAAAAGTGTGTGTGCATTGTGAATAAACAGAGAAACTTCTTTAAAGAATAAATATCATTGTTTATCGGTGTGATATTAAAATATTTTACCTTACTGGAAACCCCATTCATAAACTTGATGCCAGCTATTCTGAATGTGATTTTTGGGAAGACATCAATGGTAAAATTTAATATCATAACGATAAACAATGATATTTTTTCTTTAGGAAGGGTTTTTTCTCTGTTGTGCACTGTGTATGGCTACAACACTATTGACGAGACCTGTAAGGTGGGCGAAACGCGTCTAGGGAGAGAGTCGTAGTGGATGTCTTTTTTTTTAACTGTCTTAAAATGAAGTTATACTTTTACATACACACTAAGCACTGGGTAATATATATATATATATATATATATATATATATATATATATATATATATATATATATATATATATATATAGTATATATATATATAAAAAATAAGGAAGAGGGAAGTCTTGGCCGATCAGTTAAACAACAAAGGTAATAAATTTCTTGGGTATCGGTCCATGGACCGATATCCAAGAAATTTATTAAATTTGTTGGATATATATTATATATATATATATATATATATATATATATATATATATATATATATATATATATATATATACACGTGTTCAAAATTAAGTCGGATTTTGCTAACTTTTTTATTAAAAAGATAGAAGTTAGGTTAAATTAGCAAAGTTTTGTACATTTTTACACTGATTACAATGACGATAATAAAAAACAAATGAATATCATATTTAGTAGTTATTCACATGTATTTGTTACGTTCATTCGGTAGAGAATGTAATTTTTTTACTATTAGTTATTTACATTTTTTCTCCAAAATAAAAATAGCAGAGTTATTTCAATTTAAATGTATTTTTTCGTAACTGAACGCAGGCAGCCATGGAATTCTTAAAATCGCATTCTTTGTAATAATGGCTATATTAAGATCATTTAAAAAATCCTTTAACGCATTTCTTAATTAATTCACATATCTTTCGTCTGTTAAAGATTCTTTATTAAACACAGATCCAACAATCTTTGATCCAATTAGACAGTACCATACGTTTAAGCTAAAACGACTTTGTGAATTGGAATGATGGTGGCGCAGGAGATTTTTAGTGCCCCAATAATGTTGGTTCTTTGGTTAATCGTGCCTCTATTACTAAAATTAGTCTTATCGCTTCAAAGAATTAATTGTAAAAAGTTTGGATTTTCTATAGCAGCATTTACAAACCATTGACAAATGTTTATATGCCTTTGTAATCAAGCAACGAACTTTGTGTGAGACTGTATTTGTAGGAATTATGATTTTTTCTAAATTTTATAAATGGTTTCTGAATAGATCAAGATCTAACATACAGTCTTTTTAGTAATTTATTACTATTACTCATAGAATAGTACTTTTAGGTCTAAAATCAATGTAAAACAACACAAACCCAATACTACTGACCTCGTTAATTTGGACATTCACCCTTTTATACTTTAGAAATTGAGTTTTTTGGAGGTTCCTCATTTTTGCGATAAAGAATTACTATATTGTTTAGTTTTTTTGTGTATTGTTTTTATAAAAATGTACTTTGAAATACAGTATTTTGAAATATATAATAAAGACAGTTTAATAAACAAAATTTGACATATTTCAACCATTTCATTTTCAAGTTAAAGAATCTTTGAAGCTCCAAACTTTAAAATCGATATTTCTCGTAATTAATATTTTGTGACATTCCAATTTGTTCTTCTGTGGTCCCTCAATTGTTAAGCAGCTTATGTACAGGGTTATTTATTTTAAAAAACAGGGCTTTATTTTTGAATTTCCCTGTACTTTTTAAAAAACGAATATAGTCATTTAGTGTATTTTTTTCCGTAGAATTCAATAATCTAATCAGAAAAACATTTGAAACAAAAACAAACAAGTTACAGCACGAGTGACATATTTTTTAAATGGAATACCCCGTATATTTTTATATCCATAGATAGAGATTTTCGCGACGTATTCCGTGATATAAGGGTTGCTGGGTTTATTTCCTGCGGTTCTGCTGCACTTGTCTAAAACTGCATGATACTATAAGGATAGTTTCACCTGAAAAAACCTGGCTGCCACAGGTCACAGGTGCTTATTTGTCAAAGTTAAGAATGTTAAGAATACGTTTATTACTTTTTGGAGTAGTTTTATAATGGGATTTTTATCAGAAGAACGGCTTCAAATTATATTATATGCTAAAAATGATATGATATATTTATTTCTAAACCAAGCAGCAAAATTACAATAAATGGAAAAAAGTAAAAAACAATACGAGGTAAAATATGGTGGTAATAAGAACTCGTATAACAAAACATTAAATATTACTAATAATTTAAATGTTCTATATTACCCCGTTATTTTCGAAACATGATCTGTGTTCCCATTTTGGTAAACGACATTCTTCAAATGACCCCATAGAAATGTGTCCAAAATTGTAATATCTGGACTATCTAATAGCGCCATAACGTCCAATCCACTGTTTGTATCGGCGATTGAGGATCTGCACAACTTGACGAACAGCATGGGACGGCGCTCCGTCTTGTTGCCAAATTATCTTGCGATACGTTTCGGTCGGCAATTCCTCTAAAATGTCCTCAATATCGTTTTCAAAGTTGAGATATCTTTCTCCAGTTAAGGATCCCTCATAGAATATTGGTCCGACAATTCTATTGTTAAGCACACCCACCAGACATGAAGAGAAGACCTGCCTTGTATTTAATCTCTTGAAATATACTGGGATTTTGTCTTTGCCAGCTGTGCGTATTGCGTCGGTTAAAATATTGATGTAGTGAACGTAGCTTCATCCGTCCAAAGAATCGTTTGAAACAGGGTAGAAACGTTATCTTGTTCATGGATTAAAATTTGGGAAACAAATTGAAAGCGAAGTTCCTTTTGTTCACGTGTTAAATGCTGCACTGGAAAACATGATATGGAAGATACTTAAAATATTTCAGTGTTTTCTGAACCGTTGCATAGGTTACTCTTCTTCTTGCAGGGCCATACCTCAAGTCTCTAACCGCGTCAGTAATTAACTTCATGGGACCAAAGTAAAATAATTTAGAATAGCTCGATCCCGTTTTTTTTTTCTAATTGTAGTCCTTTTTTTTAATATGTAACGATTTTGTTTCTTTGAATAAGACCTTCAGTTTTATTTCGGTAGAAATTTGCAACATACCTTACTTGTGTTTCCCTGGCGATGGCGCTTTCTCCACATTTATAATAGAGAGTTATAATTTAAAGCCGTTCCTCTGTTGAAAACCTCATTATAAAACTACTCCAAGAAGTAATAAATGTATTTTTTTAATGAGATTATTGAATTCTACGGAAAAAATACACAAAATGGCTATATTCTTTTTTTTTTTTAAGTACGGGGAAGTTCAAAAATAAAGCTCTGTTTACTTTAAAATGAATAACCCTGTACCTTAAGTTTTTACAATGCTACAAATATAAACGCCACCCACCGTTATACTCCTAAATTCAAAACAAATTACAGAAATAATTCACATCTACCACTCTACCCAAAAACAATACGGGCTTCGTACGGATCGTAATCAAGAAATTGAAATTTCAATAAAACTAATCATTAATTCCGAATTCGGGGTCTCTTCTGTACTCTTAACATGACGTTTCTTGGCGCAGTCGGCCATGAACAACCCTGCACCGACTTTTCGTAACAAATGAAGGTCGATTCCCGGCCTGGCCTGCTGGGAACGAAATGGTCGCCTCTGCCTAATTTGAACAAATGAACGGAGGCACACTAAGCAAATTAGATTCGCACATGGGTGTCCGTTCGGCGTGGCGCCTTTTGCCCTCCACTTTATTTTCACGGCCTACTACGGGTCTCTGAAGTAAATGCGATTTTCGTAATGAGGTAGTCTACCTAGCAAATGATTAAGTTGGGCCAATTTTTAGATTGCCGGGTTTTTCCCACTTCCCGGAATTGTTTATCGGGCTCACTTTTTCAGGTTCCTATGGATTAAATTATTAAACCATACCGGCTTTTGTAAAATAGCGGATAAATTCGTTTTACATTTAAGAATAACTTATGGGATAAGGGTGATTTCTGTAGGAGGTATAACGTCATCAATGTTTTTTTTAATTCAATCATTTTTTAGGCTATTCTTTTCAAAACGCCACCTTTCCGATTCATCTGTAACTTTGCACATAGCATAAGAAACGTTGTTCAGAAGTTTTGTTTGGCGGCTATGGTGAAATTAAAAAAAAAATGAAAAAAACAACTTTTTTTTGTTTTCTTTTCTTCTTATTTGTTTTTCTTTTCTTCGAAAAAAAATGATACATAATTTTTAAACAGGATGTAAGGACGTAGCCCTTTTATCAGGAAATTGTGAGATTTAGAAAAATTGTAAATGAAAAAAAATTAAAAGTGCCCTTATATTAGGAAATTGTAAGGTTTTAAAGTTGTCGGAAGGGTCTGTTGTCGTTTAGCGTCCATCGATTAAAAACAATAATTAAAATACAGATAAAAAAGCACATTTTGTTTAGAAAATTTAAAAAAATCCCAAAAAGGCCAGATTATGCAACGTTGTCAAAAATCAAGGAAGTTTAAAGGTGTATGGAAGCCCAATGCTATGGCCCATTCGATCAAAAAATGTCCAGCCCAGTATGAAAATAACTGTCAGAGTTGGCCCCAATTAAATCAGTGTGTAGTTAGGCAACACATTATACTTTTATGAGAGCCGTATTAGTTTCGATTGTTTTGCTTTGTGTGATTATATTTTGTGGTTGCAGTTAGTGATTAGTGTTTATTGAATTGTGACTATAATTTTGTGTTTATTGTTTGTTACTTATAATATCGTAACAAAATGAAGAGGTTGTTTGGTTTGGTCTTGCAAATCTAAGGGTAACATACCCGGCATTTTTTACTTTAGGTAAGTCTTTCTTATATTTAAATAGGTGCTTCTTATGAGACGTAACGTTAGGTAACCGAATAAAGAATAATAAATATCAATTATGAATTATAGAAAATGAAAATTTCTTAGGAAATAGCAGTGAGAAAAGTAAGGCAATCTAACTATCTTTTTTGATGATTTCCACAATGTTTGTGGATTTCTGTGGATTATTAAAAAGGAATAAGGTTTACATTTAGGTACTTTTATTTCATTTAATAATTTAGTACATTCTTTTAAAGGATCAAAATTATTAATTACTGGGCAGACCAGGCAAATTTTAATTTATACAGGTCCCTCTAATCGAATAAAAGAAAGTACAATTTTATGTTAAAGTTTCTTTTTGCCTTTTCTGTATTTGTTTAAAAAGAAATTAGATTTTTGGTTTCTTAAACTTACATTATCAACTTTTTAAGCTCGACATACTGTAGACACATAATATTTAACGGTTACTGTTACAATGGATACCTAGAGAGCAAAGGTTACTAAACATTTTTAACCACTGTTATTCTGTCTTATGAATGTTTGTTATTAGTGAAAAGTATATGCCTAAAAAGCAGTTATAAAAAATTTCACTTTTTAATGTACAACCACAATCTTAGGATAAGATTAAATTAATTTACACTCTCTTGCCCTTCTTTATCACAAAATTGGTGATAAGTACTTGAAACTATCATACAATGTTTAAAATTTATTTTAAAATCGTGTTTTTATTTATTTACTAAGTTTTTTGGTAAAAATACAAAACCCCCAAAAAATATTGACCATCTAAATAGAAGGCTGTAAAGTGGCGCCATCTATTCTTTCCATATTATATCAGATGATATAAAATCCAATATTACACAATAATTTTAAATACTCTATGGTAGTGTCGTTTAATAACCAACAATTTTGTGCAAAAAATAAAAAAACAGTTAATGCTTGAATTTGACATTTGATGACGTCAACTTAATAGATAGTAACAAAGAATTATGGAAGTCCGGCTCTGACCTACTATCCATTGCGCAAACTCCGCGGGGCTAACTCCCGATTCCCGCTGCCCTGCACGCCTGGACAATTTTGTTCTACAGTATTGGGCTTCCATACACCTTTAAACATCCTTGTTAAAAATAAGGATTAAATAATAATATACAAGTTACAAAAAATTATATATTCTTTAATACGGTATCTATCTGGAAGTTGGGTCCACCCCATTTTTGGCTATCAAAAATCCAAAAATTAGAATATTAGATTTTTCCATTTTGTTCGACAGTGCATTTATGATAAAAAATATTTACAATATAACGAGGAAAACCTTACCAGCACTAACCAGGAACTAACAAGAACTGAATAATAGCTCGAAATTTGTTGTTTGTTAGTTCTAATTAGTTTTTCTATGAAAAACATTATTTTTGTTAAAGGGAAAAAACAATATCCAATTATAGCAAATTATTAGAAAACATCTGGCAACATTGCGTGTTCAGCCGTATTAATTTAAATTTAATTTAATATATTTTTTCTTTTTGTACTCATTTTCTAATCTAAAAAAGAATTTTAGAAAAATAAAAATAAGACAAGAAACTCATTTTTCCACGATTTTTCACTATTTTCACCATTGCCGCAAGAAAAAACCTTCTAAACATTGTTTCTTATGCTGGAAAAAGTTTTGTATAAAATTATAAACAAATCAAAGGGGGTGGGGTTTCGGAAGCTTATCCCCACAAAGTCCTCCTTTACGAGTCGCCACTGGCTTATCGGTAAGCTACTAGAAATATGCATTTTTTACTTTATAATACCAAAAAAAATCGGTTTTTCTGCCAATTTTTGTAAATGGCTCTTTTTTACCTTATTTTACTTTTAATTACTATAAATTAAGCAAAAGGTAAAAGAAAATATTTATATGTTATAAAAACTATCAAATTAACTAATTAATTAGCAATTTTATGAATTTAAACAAATTTAAACCTCCTTCCAAAGAAATTTAATATTTTATTGCGGCTCCGTTTTTTTCTAAGACAGATTTTAGCCTTCCAGGCATCGAATGGACCAAAGCACGAGCGTAGTCCGGATTTCCTCGTAACTCATATCACGCTTCTTAAATTTTATCCTTAAATTCGTTTGCATTTTGCGACCTAAACTCATTTTCCCTATTTATTTTTTAAACTAATAAGCCCCAAACATTTTCCATAACAGTTAAATCCGGACTACGTGCGGGCCATGGTAAAACCCTGATACGCTGTTCTTCCATCCATTCATCGACTTGCCGGGCCGTATGAACGGGACACTTATCATTCTGAAAGATAAAATTTTTGTCCGGAAATCGATCCAGTACAGAAGGAAGCATGATATTCTGTAGTAGATCTATATTTACCTTCGCATTGAACCCTCCTTCGATAAAATAACATACACCAAGTCCTTGTGCACTCAGCCACTCCCAAACATTTACCGAAAATCGCCCACTACTTTTGTCCTTTTGCGTATATTTTTCATCGTCTTCCTTGAGGCTGTATACTTCAAGTACCCTTTTTTATCGGTGAATATTATATTTTCTCAAAAAATCGTAAAATTTGAAAGCAAATTCAATCTTTATTTTTTGCATTTGTTAAAAACGGTTTTTAGGCTGCCCAATGGCAGCGCAATTTGGATATTTGCCTTATTCTTCGCCGTGCCGTTCTAACCGATGGATGGTGGGAAATTGCTTTCCGTTTTTGCTGTAACTTCAGATTTAAATGGTTGCTTTCTTAAAACATTAACCAAATTATTGTCTTGTTCTTGATTCGATAGTTTGGGGTGGCCACTTTCAGCTCTTCTCTTAAAGGAGTGTGTTTCCTGCCATTTTTTTTTAACAAAATGAATAGTACTCTTTGGAATGTTATGCTCTTTTGCCACATCCCTTTCTGGCCAACCCTTTGCTCAATATAATGAATAATTAATACTTTTTGATGCAAAGTTAAGTTTTGCCTTTAAAAAAAACATTTTTAGACACTGACAACGGACACCTGTTTATTAGGTTTTTCAACAGGTAATTGTATTCAGTAGAAGGTGGATAACCTATTTTATGTTTTACCTATCTATTATTGATCTATAATACCTTAGAAACGGAATATGTTATGATAGCAATAATACCTGCTATCACACCTAGGGCATTATAAGCGGGAATTATGATAATGCCCGCTTATAATGCCCTAATGCGCTAATATGGAAATTTTATTGCTTATCCAATTTTATTTCTCTCACAATAAAGATCAAGTTTATACAAAAAATATTTTTTTTTTTAAACAATACTAAAAATTAAACTTTATTTCCAAAATAAAAATTACAATTTTGAAATGTCCCGGAAAATATAGCTGATCTCACTATAGAATGGTCGGTGTTTTTTGTGATGGTAGCAGCGGTGGTAGCACTAACGCTATTTTGTATAGAAGAACAGTCCATTAAAGAATTTTTAATAGTCGATACGGAATTAACCTCGGAATTAACTGAATTGGCAATCATTTTGGCTACTTTGTTTTTGGATGAAATACTTTCTTC
>JAHBCN010015862.1:0-20388 GCA_019359885.1 Listronotus oregonensis
GTTTACAAAGTTAAAAATACAAGGACTAATATTACTAAAAGAAATTTTCGAGAAAGGGCGGCTTTTTTCTATTTCGCACAGGGCGGCCAAAGTCACAGGATCGGCTCTGAGGCCGAGTAGGCTGAAGCCTAGGGCAACAAATAGTATGGGCGGTAAATTTACGATTAACTAAAAAAATGTAAATTAATGAAATGATGAATAATAATTAATTATAAAAAAAATAATATTTTTTGAATAAATAAAAAATTCCGTCCACATTCACTTCATTCTTATAATAATTACTAGTGTAGTTTACATTCTTTTAATGCTTAATTTTTTTGTTCTAATATCCAAAAAATATTGACATATTAGGGCGGCAAAAATATATTAGCCTATGAGTGGCAAAAACTTAAATCCGGATCTGGAATCGTTCGTAATTTGCACAACTTTAGGCAGACTTGACAAATTTGAAACCTACTATTTTGACAACTTTGTTGACACTAAAATTATTTCTTTGTAGTCCAATAAATTAAGGGACAAAGCTGTAAACAAATCTGTACAGTTTTCCCTTGTGGCGCAATTTTTAGTTCTTCGGGGATGCTTTCGAGCGAAAAAAAGTTTATCAACAGGTGGGAAAGAGCTGAAAATAGCCCCTTAATGCCCGAAAAATGGGTTTTCCGCTAATATCTGCCAAAATATGAAAATTGGAGAATTTTTGCTTGGACAAAAAATGAAGACTGCTATGAAATCCACAAAAATGGTCCCTATAATTATTTTTAAAAAATCAAAAAAAGCAGATGGGCAAAACAATTTCTTATCAAAACTCAGGAAGGATTGTGAAGGAAATTTTTTAGGATCATTGAACACTTGCTAAGGTCTAATTATAAAAAAGAAATGTTATTAACAAACCATTTTTTCGAAAAATATCAATAAATTAATAAGATACTCTCAAAATATTGTGAAAAACAAATTTTGACCGCTTTTTTCAATATTCTAGAAAAATCAGAATGGACCCAAACTCATAATGCAATGAAAGGTACGGGTTTTCTTATTCCGATGAACTTTGAATGATTAAAGAATGTACATTATTGCCCGAGTAATGGAACAATTCGTCCGCCCGGTTATAAGTGAACCCATAAAGTTAGCGGCATTCTAGGGGTAGAGCGACAGCTAAAATGAGGGGACTTTTAGGTCCTGTTATCTCGAAAACTATGTGCTTTTAATAAAAAAGATGGAGGTATTCGACCAGTAGCAGTAGGAATATGTTTCCGACCTTTAGCTTCTAAGGTAATATGCTCTCGTATTTATGAAAAGCTAGGAAACCTTTTTCGCCCACATCAACTTGGCTTTGGAACAAAATGCGGAGCAGAAGCAGCAATACATGCAATACGTCGTTTTCTTCTTTATCCTCACGAATCAGATAAAGTTATTTTAAAAATAGATTATCCAAACGCTTTTAATATGGTTAATAGAAAAACAATTTTATCACGAGTAAGCGAATATCTCCCAGAATTTTTACCATTTATAGCCCAATGTTATGATAATCCGAGTTTACTTTCTTACGGTGATCAACATATTTTTTCTCAAAGAGGTGTCCAACAAGGAGATCCTCTTGGACCAGCTCCTTTTGGTTTAGCAATTCATCCACTTATTTTATCATTAAATACAGAAATAAATCTTTGTATCTAGATGACGGTACACTTGCTGGAAACCCAAAATCGGTTTTAGATAATTTTCATAAAATAATCAGAGAAAGTAAAGATTTGGGTTTAAATTTAAATTTTGATAAGTGTGAATTAACTGTTTTATCTAAAGATCATTCCAATATACTATAAAATTTTTTTAAGTGTTGTTCCTAATCTGTCAGTAATTCCCATTTCAAATTTTAATTTATTAGGAAGTGCTTTTTCGTCAAATGAAATTGAATACTCAATTAATAAAAAGACAGAATTTTTAAAATCTCTTAGCACCAAATTAAAATTTATAGACTCACAAATTTCCTATTATTTACTAAAATATTCCCTTGCCATACCTCAAATGTCTTATTTGTTAAGATGTTCACCTTGTTGGAAATCTCCAGAATTACTTTGTAATTTTGATAATGTATTACAAAGTTTGGTTCAAGAAATAACAAATTGTAATATTAAATTAAATTCTTGGTTACAAAGCACTCTTCCAGTAAAATTTGGAGGTCTTGGAATAAGAGATACATCCACCCTGTCTATTTCTGCCTTTTTAGGTTCAATCAATGACGTGTCAGGTTTACTTTCCAAAATTTTACCTTCCTATATGATTTCAGCAATTGTTTTGTAAGATGGTTATCTGTTTGCAATCTTCAAAATCAACCACAAGAATTACCAAAAAAACAGAAAGATTTTGACTTTTTAATTTGCCAAGCTCGTCACAAATATATTACAAACATGTGCCAGACAAGTGAAGATAAGGCACGTCTACTTGCTCTTCAGGCCCCTGAAAGTAAAGCTTGGATTAACGCACTTCCATCTTCGTCCTTGGGAAATTTGTTAGATTACAAAACATTCCATATTTCCATCGCTCTCAGACTTGGTCTGCCGGTGTGTGGAGAGCACACCTGCGTTTGCGGCGAAAATGCTGATATTTATGGCCTACATGGGTTAAGCTGCACAAAAAGCGCAGGGCGTTCTTCTAGACACAGTCAGATAAATAACATTATCAAAAGAGCTCTGATTTTAGCTGAAAATCCTTCTGTGTTAGAGCCTCTTGGAGTTTGCAGAAGCGATGGAAAACGGGTAGATGGAATAACCCTAATTCCCTGGAAATAGGAAAACAATTACTTTGGGACGCTACTTGCAGCCATACACTTGCAAAATCCTATCTGGACAAAATTTCTAATTTTGTAGGTGCGGCTGCTCGTATTGCCGAGAATAAAAAACATCTAAAATATAAAGAGCTTGAAGAACGCTTTATCTTCATTCCTTTTGCTATTGAAACTTTTGGTCCTTTGGATGATGACGCTAAGGGTTTTATTAATGAAATTTGCAAAAAAATACAATGCAAAAAATCTCGAAATTTCATTATCCAAAGAATTGGTTTAGCTGTGCAACGGGGTAATGCAGCATCGGTACTAGGAACAATCCAGGAAGACCTGGGACTTGATAAAGTTTATAATTTTTAAATATAGATAAAGTTATTTATTTAATTTTAGAATATTTTTATTTGGTATTTATAACATTATATATTTTAATATAAATAAGTTACGAAAAGTAAAATGTTTCGCAACTGGGTGGTGAGAAGTAAAACATTTGACAACGTCAATGAGTTTTGAATAGTTTTTTATATTTTAAACTTAAGTTAAAAAGAATTATATCATACTCAAAATAAGAAAAAATGTTGTGTAAAACTCAAAGATTTTATTGTACAAAATCCTACATATCTTGTCAAAGAACTGCTACACTTTGAACTTTGACTTTGACTGAAATAAAAAAACAAACAGGGAAATGGTGACGGAAACACATTTTCTTGCCTAGGCGGCATTGAAAATACAAAAAATATTTAACAAAGAAAATGTTTTGCCTCCACCCATGCGTTCTATTTTCACTCCGCTTTTAAGCTCGTTCTTGAGCTTTTCACACCAATCTAAAACCACCAGTCAGACATCTTGATGGATGACAAAGTGACAGTGATCCTTCACACGTGACTTAGCGTTTCCCCGGGAGATCTGTTTATGTGCGCTCGGCTTCCACTTAGATCATTTGCTAATGGGCCGTTCTCAAAGACGAAAGATGACGGCTCTAGCTGGAGGTAATTTGTTATTTTAGATAGTTAACGTCGTGGCAGGGTCGTATCTCTATACTTAAAAGAAAGAATTGTATATTTTTACTTAAAATTATCAATTAGATTAAGAAAGCCATCATAGTCTAGTCGAGCGGTGTTTCCTGCGAGAAATAGTTAGAAGGCTTCGAAAAATATGAGCGATAACTCATTTGACGCGGAATGCAAATCTTTTTTTTATCTTGTGACAGTCCACGAAGGCTAATGCCTAAGATAACGTACCGTGGGTGTCTTAGTGGGGTGATTTTTTAAGGGGGATTTTTAAATTTTTGGAGTTTGGGGAGGAGAAGGAAAATTTTCTGCGGGCAGACCATAGTCTTGCCCTTTAGGGATGAAGGAACAAGGGGGGAAGGGGGGCCCTCTTAACTGAACTGAAAAAAAGGAGCAAAAAGTTGCATACGTTTGCTTGTTGGGACCCGCCAGAGAAGGAATTATACTGGCCAACCCTCTGAGCAGAAGCCGGAAAATACCTGTAGAAGAGCGACAGACCCCCTACAGCTCGACGGTGGGCAAAAAGGGGAAATTTGGAATTTGGGATAAATAAGACGAACGGCTCTTCTTTGAATAAAAGCCCAGAATGCAAATGTTGTGGGGGAAAGCCATTCCCCAGTAGGGAAAAAATATTCTAAAGAGGGTCTGTTTTGGGATAAAACAGAAAGTCCCAGGGTTGGGGAAGGGAAATATTTTCGGGGCTCGGGGAAATAATTTTTTAATTTTTTTTTTCCCAGTTGAGGTTTTTCCCTAAAAGTAACGCCGAAAAGTTTTTAAACGACTTTTTTCTGGGCTCCGCCATAGGGGATGAGCATTTGCAGATTTTTCGCGAAGCGAAATACGGTTTTCGAGGCATTAAATTGAAAAAGGATTTTTGGCCCCCCAAACTAAGATATGTTTGAGGTCTTGTAAAAGGGATACCCTTACCTTGCGCTTGTTTTCGAAATCGGAATTACACGGTTTTAAGAAATTGAATTCTAGAGGGAGGGCCCGCGCAAAATATGGGGTTGATTTGGAAAAAGATCGTTAAGTGAAACGCAGTGGGTGCCAGATGACCCTTTTGGGGACCCCGATTAATTTGGTGGGGGAATGACAATCTACACTAACTGATAACGACTTAGAAAAGAAAATGGAAAAAGACAAAAATTTTTGGGGCCGTGAAGGGAAATTTGTTAAGAGCCCCTCATGCCAGACCCGACGAAGCTTTGGATATGTCAAGAGCAACGATCTGAAATTCAAACCCAAAAAATTAAAGGGACTTGTTTCCCCGTTCAATAAAAGAGCTGATCTACGGACGAATCCATATCCATGACTTTTTTCCCGAACTTTAAGATTTGGGAATTTGAATTTTTCCATTACTTTTCAAACAACTAAAAAAGAGATATAGGGGCTTTTAAAATTAGAAGGGAGACTTTTGGATCCTTTTGGGGCAGGTTGACACGTGCAGCTTTCCAACTTCCGAAAATGCCGTGTCGTAAGAGATTCGAAAGAGGCGAGTTAAGATGGGTGCAAGCTCGGGAGCACATTTTTTTAAGACGATTGCTGGTATGCCCCCGCCCAGACGATTTTTGGTATTAAGAGAAGAAAGAATATTTTTATCTGTTTGACTTTAAAAATTATATCGGACATTTTATGGGAAAAAAGGGACAACCGTTGGAAGAGGAAAATTAATAGGAGGATCAAGCGTAGAATTGGCAAAATTTTTTGGCAAATAGTTCGGCTTTTTCCCTTTTGGGGGTAAAAGACAATTCCATTTTCAGAGATTAGGGGTGGAAAAAATTGTAAAAAGTTCTGACTAAATTTTAAAAGGGCCAGAAAAACTTTATCGCCATTTGAGCAAGAGAGAACTTTGAGAGAGGCTTTTTCAGGATTTTTTCCGCCAATAAAAATTGCCATTGTTATTAACAAAAAACAAAAAAGATGCCCTTTCGATTTTTTATGATAACTCAAAAACCATAAAAGATAGCGGAATTTAACTAAGCACAATATTTTAGACATCTTGGATACAAGAAAGTTGATAGAAGATTTCGCAAATATAAAGGCAAGAAGAGTTACATTTTTGTAGATAAATATTTAAGTATTTGGTTTTACACTTTAGTAGACAAAAATAACAAAGTACCTAATTAAAATTTTTTCACCGTTATAAAATAAACATTAAATAGCCTTTTTTTAACAAAACTCAGCTTATGTAGTCGTAGGGCGGCATATTCAGTATTGCACAGGGGGATAAATATGTATACCTAGGCCGTCAATGACCATTTTCCCTTCCCGGTTTTTCCCCAAAAACGCAAAATTTGGGGTGAAAAGGGATTTAGATTTACCTACTCTCTAATTTAAAGTTGTCTTTCTCTTGGGGGGTTTTTTTTATTATTATTAAAAATAAGTTTAGAAATAGATAGATTAACTAATTCTAAGCAACTTTTCTTTTATAAAGTTTTTTCCGAAAGGCATTACTTTTTGAGTTATTCCCAATAGAAAATCTCAACTTTTCAACCAAAAAAAAACCGTTTTCAGACGGTTTTTCGCAAATAACTCGAAAAGTAAGCATTTTATCGAAAAAATCATTCCTACCAAAAATGTAGCTTATAAAAAAACAACAGGAATGGTAGGCTTATGATATCCATAGACCCAATACAAACGGAGTTATAGCCTGTTAAATGTTGGTTCTTATTCGTCAAATGCCAACATTGAAAATTTCAATGTAATATAACCAAAAAACGATACATTTTTCGGGAAAAGCTCATAAAACCTTTTTTGAAGTACTTAAAAAACCCTTTATTTTTGTCTTTCACAAAAGTCTCTAGCACTAAAATTAAGTGAGTTATTGTCAAAATAAGTTAATCTTATTTTTTTTTTTTTTTGATAAAAAATGTGAAAATCACCCCCTAATTACCACCCCAATTGAAAATAATCTTTGTCACTTTACAATTTATTTTATTTATGTATTTGTAATATGCTCAGCAAGTGTGACCGTTTAAAGTGCTTATGAAAAAATTTGCGCTTAAAGTGAAACAGACATTTTTGTAATTAAAAAAAAAAATCGCCTTTCCCTCAAAATAACTTAAAACCCCTTAATGATAGGTAAACAAAAAAAAAAATTTTTGGTAAAGAAAAACCTACAATTTTGTGTTCTTACAAAATTTTACCTATCATTAAGGGTTTTTGAGTTATTTTGAAGAAAAGGCTATTTTTTTCAAAATTACAAAAAGGTCTCTTTCACTTTAAGATCTAATGTTTTTAAAAATATACACTTTAAACCGGTCAAACTTTCTGAGCATATTACAAATACATAAATGAAGTGAATTGTAAAGTGACAAAGATTATTATTAATTGGGGGTAATTAGGGGGTGATTTTCACATTTTTTTTAAAAGAGATTCAAAGAGATCAAATTTATTTTGACCATAACTCGCTTAATTTTAGTGCTGGAGACTTTTGTAAAAAACAAAATAAAGATTTTTTCACGTACTCCAAAAAAGTTTATGAGCTTTCTTCGAAAAATGTATCGTTTTTTGGTTATAAATCCTGTGACAAAGCCAGACTTTTAAAAATTCAAGCCCACAAATAGTTTCTTCAAAACCCCAGTCCCGAAAATCGACAGGCTAGCATCGAAGCGAGAAATCAGTATAATCAGACTATCTCTCAATCGAATAAAAGATAAAGTTCTCTCTTGCTCAAATGGCAGTAAAGCTTTCTGGTCCTTTGCCAAAAATATTAGTCAGAACTTTTGCACAAATTCTTTTCCACCCCTAATCTCTGAAGATGGAATTGTCTCTACCTCCAAAGGAAAAGCCGAACTATTTGCCAAACAATTTGCTGCCAATTCTACGCTTGATCCTCCTACTAATCTTCCCCTTCCAACAGTTATCCCTGTTTCTCATAAAATGTCCGATATAATTTTTAAAGTTAAACAGATCAAGCGTATTCTTTCTTCTCTTAATACTAAAAAATCGTCTGGGCTGGATGGCATACCAGCAATCGTCTTAAAAAAATGTGCTCCCGAGCTTGCACCCATCTTAACTCGCCTCTTTCGAATCTCTTACGACACGGGCATTTTCCCGGAGAGTTGGAAAGCTGCACGTGTGCAGCCTGTCCTCAAGAAAGAATCTAAAAGTCTCGCTTACAACTATAGACCTATATCTCTTCTTTCAGTTGTTTGCAAAGTAATGGAAAAATTCATTAATTCCCAAATCTTAATGTATCTGGAAAAACATAAGATCTTACATGATAGACAATATGGATTCCGTCACAGTAGATCCACAGCTGATCTTCTTTCCTTTGTCTCACACAACTGGAACAAGTCCCTTGAGTTTCTTGGTGAATCCCAGATCGTTGCTCTTGACATATCCAAAGCTTTCGATCAGGTCTGGCATGATGGGCTTCTTAACAAACTTCCTTCTTACGGTCTTCCACCTAAGCTTTGCTCTTGGCTTTCCAGTTTCCTTTCTAATCGACGTATATCAGTTAGTGTAGATGGTCATTCCTCCAGCTTCTACCAAATTAATGCTGGGGTGCCCCAGGCTCAGTGCTGGCACCCACGCTGTTTCTTCTACACATTAACGATCTTCTCTCTTCCACAATCAATCCCATTCATAGTTTTGCTGACGATAGTACCCTCCACTCTAGTATTCAATTTCTTAAGCCACCGTGTAATCCTGATTTTGAAAACAAGCGCAGGTCAATGCAGATATCTCTTTCACAAGACCTCAAACTTATCTTGGATTGGGGCGCCAAAAATCTTGTTCAGTTTAATGTCTCGAAAACACAGTCATGTTCCCTGTCGCGAAAAAAGTCTGCAAATGCTCATCCCTTACATATGAGCGGCCAAGTTCTGCAGAACAAAGAGTCGTTTAATCTTGTCGGCGTTACTTTTGAGAATAACCTCAACTGGCACAAACATTTTATCCATAGCTTCGGCAGCTTCAAAAAGATTGGATTTCTCTTCCGAGCCAGAAAATATTTCTCTTCTTCCAATTTGTACACTCTGTATGTATCCCAAATCAGACCCTCTTTAGAATATTGTTCTCATGTCTGGGGAATGGCGTCCCCTACAACACTTAGCATTCTGGACTCCATTCAAAGAAGAGCCGTTCGTCTTATTAATGATCCAACGCTCACAGAAAGGCTTCCTCTTCTTGCCCACCGTCGAGCTGTTGGGATCTGTCGCTCTTCTATAGGTATTTTCACGGCTTCTGCTCAGAGGAGTTGGCCGGTATAATTCCTTTTCTGGCAGCTCCCAACAGAGCAACACGTAGTGCAACTTTTATGCATCCTTTTACAGTTCAGTTAGAGAGGCCCCGAACTTCCCGCTTTCTTCGTTCCTTCATCCCTAGGGTGTCAAGACTATGGAACCTGCTGCCCGCAGAAGTTTTTCCTTCTCCTCCCAATCTCCAAAAATTTAAGTCCCGTGTGAACAAACTCCCTCTCACCACACTGAAGACACCCACGGTACGTTAGTACTTAGGCATCAGCCTTCGTGGACTGTCCCAACATAAAAAAAACAAAAATATTATGTTAATACTTTGAATGTTGGCATTTGACGAATAAGAACCAACCTTCAACAGGCTATAACTCCGTTTGTATTGGGTCTATGGACGTCATAACCCATCAATCTTGTTGTTTTTTTATATGCTACATTTTTGGTAAGAATAATTTTTTCGATAAAATGCTTACTTTTGAGTTATTTGCGAAAAACCGTCTGAAAACGTGTTTTTTTGGTTGATAAATGCCATTTTCAATTGCGAATAACTTTTTGAAACAAAAGTTGCTTAGAATTAGTCTATCCATCCGTTTCCGAACTTATTTTTGATTTTAAAAAAATTTCCCCTAGGGAAAAAGCACCCCTCGGCACGATGACAACTTTGAAGTAGAAGCTAAATCCAAAATTTTATGAAAATCGGTGCTGTTTGGAAAAATCCGGAAGGAAACTGGTCATTGACTGGCCTAATATAATTTATTATTATTATTTTGTGTAATTATCATAGTTTTATTTTATTCTGCTTTACCGAAAAGATGTAGAATCTTATATGACAATAAAGCATTATTATTATTACTATTATTAAAAAACAACGCTACTCGTAAAATGTTTCCTCTGTCTGCTATTTTGTAAAGGGTTATAATTTTTTACCTTAGCTATTTCATGGTTTTAAAACGAAAAGTTAAATTGCTGTGTTATGTCTAAGCGCCTCTATCCCGCCAAAATAAATTTTCAATTTAAAATAAAGCAAAAACAAGTATTTCTTTTTAGAGCAAAAAACGTCTCTTTCATCATAAAATTAAGCTCTTTGATCAACTGACGGGCCTTAACATAACGTCACCTCCAGCTCACGCTTTCCGGAAATCTTTTGTGCTTAAATTTATAGGAAAAATACTTGGCTGAGCAGTGGGAAAGCTTAACGTGTCGAACGGTCAAAAATATTAATGATCTTGGAGTACGATAAAATTTTATATACAGGTTGGGTATTTTTCTAGCAAATGCTCAAAGTCATATTTTTCTACACGCCAGCCGAGTGCGGAAAAATAACTTTGCATGCGTCAAAAAGAATAATACTTCTACGAGCCTAAGATAACAACAAAAATAAAGGGTTTATTGTAAGGCTTGATAAAGGTTGACTTAACTTATCAGGGTATTTGTTGATGTCAATGTCAAATATTTTATTCGAGATATACTTTTTTGAGAGTAAATTCGTAATTAAAAAATTTGTTTTTTTGTGTTTACTGAAATATAGAAAATTATAAAGAAACTTGGATAAAAGGGAATAAACTAGAATCTGCAACGGCTTCGTATGTTGCACAAAATTGTTTACAATTACTAAAATTTATATAAATCTACCCTACCTATAAAATTTTAGAGTGGTTTTATTTTTCCGCATTCAGTGCAAAAAAATGCTACTTTGCTCTTAGGAAATAGTTATTTTCCTAACAAGTGCGGAAAGTGATACTTTACCGCAAGTGTTAGGAACAATATTTTTTCTACAAGCAAGAGGAAAAACCAACATAATTTTAAAGATTTATGAATAAAATATTATTTATTAAAGAAGGAATTTATATACACTAATTATTATTATTATTAACATTTATGGTAAAAGTGCAACTGGTCGCGTTTTGCAAATTGCTGACGCGAGTTGCTTTTCTGTAGAAAACGATGACGACGGCGGCGTTGGGTTCTTGATAAGCCAATCTTTTGCAACTATGGAAGTAGTTTCTTAAACCGAGAGGTTTTGTACATTAAAAGATGGCATTGACGGTTGTTTCTGGATAGTGTTTTGTTTGAAATATCCTTTCTAAAATTTGTTGAATTCTCGGGGTATTCTTTAGACTAATGTAGACTTTCAGCCTCCAAGTCAAGGGTGGAAAGGACACTTTCCGTACGTGTTAGGTACATTTTTTCTACGAGTGTGTGGAAAAAGTCAAATTAAACAACCATTAGATAATATTTATTTTTACTATTACTACTTATTATCATTAACAACATTAATCACAAAAGAACAGTTGGTAGCATTTTGCAAATGAATCACAGAGGCAAGTTGTTGTGGGTAAGTTGCGGAGTTGGAGATTGCCGTTGAGGTGCAATTGAACTGGTCGTCGTTACAGGTAACAGAAACACATTGTTGCTTGCTAGAAGACGGTACAATGGGCCTTGAGTGCGTTTTGCTGTGTTCAAAGGTAGATGAATTTTGGGATAATATTTTGTTTGATAAGTCCTTCTTGAAACTTGTAGAGCTTTCTAGGTAGCCTTCTGCAACAGATGATGACTTCCAACCTCCAAGTCCTTTAATATTCGTTATGCCTTCACCAGAATTAGCTAACATTGTAGCTGAGGAACGGCGAAAGCTATGTCCCGTGTAAAGTTCTGGGTTTGGAAGACGTAAATAGGCAGCTATTTCAGAGGGCATCTTGCCAAAAGTATTTATTCCTATGCACTGGACAGTACAAGCCAATTTTTGTAATTAACAAAAAATCTTCTGTGTGGTGTTTCGGGCTTTCGTAAACTGGAATACTTTCTATACAAAGCTAGATATTTTCCATTTTCAATTTCCTCGGAAATGACAAAACTTCGGCTAGAATGGTTTTGGAGTCTGGAATATTTACAATTAAAAGATTCCCCTTATCGTCAATATTATCAATGCTAATTTTCATCAATTCTTCTCGACGACACGCACCAGCTAGTCCGAAAATTGTAGCTACCTTCATCGCTAGATAGACATCATTTGGAGCATCATTAATAAATTTTGCTATTTCATCTTTCGAGAAAATTTTCCTTCTTGGGTCTAAATCCCACATTTTGCTTTTTCAAAAATGATGTAACATGGAATACCTTGAACATGTTTAACAAGTTCCGCGAAATATGCCATAAAAACTTCTTCTTTCATACTTTTGATTTTTTTCTCGCCACACCAGCTTGTAAATGCTGTATATTCTTTCTCGTACCTGTGCCTCGACTTGGACGGGAACAAATCTAAATTTGCTATTTCGGCTGCTTTGAGAATGGATTCAGGTAATTCCTCGTCAGAAGACTCCATGAGAAACGTTTTTTATTCAAAATCGACGATACTGATCAGAATGTACTAAAGACACTTTAATTATCAATGACTTTAATGATTTTGATCTTTTATAATATGGACACCGGCACCGGTCAAAACTAAAAATCTGACAAGCAAGTTTAATATATACCAGGATGTTTGAAACAATGTTTTTAAAACAATATTAATTTTTAGTGAATATTTCGTTGATTTTACACCTAATTTGTACAAATAAAAGAATACTATGCCAATAATAGAATTATACTAAGTCTTCAGAATTAAAAACATTTTAAGTACCTTTTTAAGTGGGAAATTTGCAATGGTTTACTTTTCCGCACTAGTGTGGAAAAGTGATTATTTTCCGCACTAGTGGGAAAAGTGACACTTTCCAAACTAAATCGCGTGCGAAAAAGTGCTGCTTTCCACACGCTAATAGAAAAATATTATCTTTACCATAAATATGTTAAAGTTTTTTACGTTTTTGGGTTCCTAGATTATAAAAAACGTAGTTTTTCCCTTTAAGTCTGTTGATTGGTCAATTTTTCGGGTTGTGTGTCTGTCTGTTTATTGGCGCTATAACTCTCGAACGAAATAAGTTAATAAAAAATAGAAACTTATTTGATACTTTTTGTTCTAGGTGTCTAAAGGTTGGCGTTGTGTTCATCAAATGGAGTATTTCTGTAAGTGTACAATAATATTTTTTTTAAAGTCTGTTTTATAGTTTTCTGGTGGATTTATATTTCAATTTGCTTAAATAATACATAATAAAAAAGGAGTTGTAAAAAGTCTTTTTGATAGAATTAAAATAATTTGCTCTGATCAAAACAAGGAAAACGAAAAAGAATGTTTAAAAGATATTTTAGTTCAAAATAATTATCCTCTTGATTTTAACAAATGCTTTCTAAAATTTGAACATCCAAATTTAAGACAAAATGAAAATAGACCTATTACAAGTTTATTTTTACCATATATTTCTGGCTTATTTAGTAAAATTCAACGTATAGGTAATAAATTTAATATTCGTTATTTTTAAAACACAAAATGCTATTGGATCTTAAGTAACAAAAACAAAACCATATAATATAAACGATACACATAAAAATGTTATTTATTCCTTCTGAATTTAATAAATTTTATATAGGTGAAACTTCCAGACCATTAGCCAAACGCATAAAAGAACATACAACATCAACTATTGTTGACTCACTCTGTACAATAAAACTAACTCAAGCTTGATACATAAATTGCACTATAAAGAAAATTTAAGTTTTGCTCTGCGAAATTAGTAAGTTAAACCACTGCATGTCAAAAAATAATTTTAATATGGTCTTTTTCAATTAAGATTTAAAGGGGATTTTTAATAAATTTGTTTGTGATTAGCTGTCAATTTTTTTTCTGTTGTGTAATGAATTTAATTTATATTCGGAAAACATGAGACGAATAATAGATGGTAAATTAAAATTAAAAAAAAAACATTGAGGTTATATTATGGAACAACATAAACAATAAAATCTGCAAATTAATTATGAACATCTGCTCAGCACAATCTAGAAGTACGGTGGTGCGCCAGCCCAAGTTCCGGCCGGACGCAAGCAATGTGTATATTACACTAAAGGATTTAGCATGTTTTCGCCCTATGATAACTTTGTTATCGTTAAGTATAAAGATATGGGATTTGGTATGTAAGTTTACATAAGTTTTCTAATTACCTGTGAAAAAATTGAGAAAGTTACGTCAATTGGTTTCTGAGATATTCGATTTTTAAAATTGCTCATTTCACTATTATCTGACTGGAGAACATTATGTATCAAACGCAAACTTCTGCATGGATTTGTGTAAAGATTTTATTGAGCTGATGTTCTCTTAATAAAAATAAATTATCGGTCCACCTTTTTTGGGAAAAAAAACTACCACAGAAAAGTACAGACGAATCAACTCTGCATAAAACTATGTTGATAAGGTCTATTTAAAAACTAGGACAAAATACGACACAATCGGGAAGAAAAAGTTATGGTTTAGTATCGATGAAACCACTGATATCAAGGGAAGATATGTTGCTAATATTACAGTTGCACCTTTAAGTTATCACGAACCTGAAAACTCATATTAAATTAACCGTAAATTTCTTTGCTAAAATCAATAGTGAAATAATAACAAAATATGTAGTAGAAAGTATTACTTTACTGCTGTCAGTCACTAGTATTCAAAAAAAGTGGCGTTTTGTTTTTTCGGATAATGCTGCATACAGTAAAGCGCACCGTACTGCAACATAGGAGGCTCCTGGGCGATTTTGATGTACCCAATTCTAAAATACCAATAATAATTTTGTGGCTTGTATTTCAATTTCCGTCTCGTTTCCCGCGTGGTTCATTTTTGGTTGGGACTGGTGGGAGTGCGGTGATAAATTCGGAAGAATTATCTGCCCAGTTTAGTTCTGAAATACGTTTTTATTTTTAGTAAGAGGATGCAGTGTTTATAGGCAAGTAGCAGGAGTAGCTAGCGTCAACCGACTTCGATCGGATTTTTATCAGCCATAAATTTAAAATTAGTTGCTTACGGGACCTGAACGTTTGCTAGGGTCTTAAAACCAAACAGTTTTTCCTAATAAAATAAAATAATTTTCTCAAATAAATAATGGAACGTAGAAGATATTCTTAAAAAATAAATTAATGTGCATTCAAAAGAAAAAAAAAAGAAAAACTTCTTTGAAGTTATCGAAGATGCTCAAATAAACCACCTTCTTGAGCCAAACAAAACCAAGATTGTCATAAAACGCCTTCTGACATTTGTTAGAATGCTGAGGGTAATAATCCTAAATGAATTTTCAATTTATAATTGCAATTCTTGTAGATTATTAGCCCTATTCTCCTGAAACCATAAATTTGTGATTTTACGGACCCAAGAAAAAAAAAATCATTGTTATTTTCCATTTCCATTACAGTTTCACAAAATTGCATTCGTCTAAAATGATCATCAGAGAAAGTTTCATAGGTTTTTCTTATTTGTAGGATCGGTATCCTTTTTTTCTCAGCACTCTACCCACGGGATCTTCTGCCCAAATTAACCTGTTTTGCAATTGTATTTGAAAATTGTAGGATTTTTAATAACACTTGCCACTACCATAATTTCCTTTACCTTTGGCTGTTTTCTTCTGGGACACTATAAAATGTTTATGTTTTTTTGGAGATAAAAACCAAATGTCAGAAGGTTTTTAATGACTCGGTGAATAGTGGAAATCGTGGGAGTCGGCCGGTTGGAAATAAATTAATAAATAATTCCCTAATTCCCCTAACAGGATTTTAGGTGATACCATTTAATAATTTTAATTTTCTTTCCAGTTCGTAAACATCCATTATTAATAATTATTATTTTATTAAAAAAACTTTTTTCGCAAATAATCGACACAGTAAAACTTTAGCTGTCGAGCGTTCGATAGTAAAGAATTATTTCAGGAATAAACGTATTATTGACGCTTTGCCGGCCCACGCGCGTCTTATGAATTTGTTTACCGAAAATTATTGATCGATAAGCAATGCGTGCGGCGTTTTTAGGTTAAATCCAAAATGCTCCAGGATTGTCCTATGTTCGCAGTCCTCTGTGCTTTACTGTATATGCTGAATGCAGGACGACAGTTAAAAGAACATTTTCCCAAATTGCTTAGAATATGCGAAATGGTACGTAACTTTATCCACTTATTAATACTACCTGCGCGTAAGAAATTTAAAGATATGTGTATTAACGCGCATTACCGCCACAATCTGCTATTACAAGGTAGGGGGAATTTGGTATCAGCAGTTAACATATTACCATATAAATTATAATTTTGGAAAAAAAATTTTCGACAGTTTACAAATGATGCTTTTTTAATGTGAAAAAATAAAGAAGTAATAAATGCATAAAAAATGAAATCTGATTTAAAATTTATTTTTGAAAATTTTGGGTACTTCCGGATGTGATTGAAATTATAAATACAAAAAGCCCACCTAGTGCCTTCATTTCATGTATTTTATAATTTTCCCTAGACAAGCTTAAATCTGTTCCCAACAAAATTTGGGGACAAATTAAAAAATTTATGTGCAAAAAAAATTGAAAAAAAAACCAGGGGTTTTTGAAATAAAACATATTTTTGAGGCACTACAAAATAAAAGAACTGACTTGTAAAAAAATTTTCTATTTACTCCAGTTACAAGCTTGATGTCGAAAGGACTTTTTTTTTACTTTTTAGATATTTTAAAAATTTAAAAAAAAAAATTTTTTCCGAAACCAACTTTTTAAAAAACGTTAGTTATATCATGTAATGCAAAAAATTGTAAAACACTTTTTTATGTTTTTTTGTCACATTTTTTAAAATTTTTTATAAAAATATATCCTTAAACGCAAACCCCAAAAATTTCCAGACATAAAAAAGGAAAGGGAACAAGCTCGTTCCGAAATCCGGGCCCTAGTAATTCGGGTGTAGTATACAAGTAAAAGAAATTTTCCAAAAACTGCACATTTTTACTCGGAGAGCCCTGAAACAGGGGTGTTAATATCGTAAATTTAGGAGGTGTTTTAGAAGTTTGCAATCTGTTATGAACAAAGTGGGAGATTCAGGGCCTCTTAAGTCGGACTGTACAAGGATGCATTAAAGTGGGACTACGTGTTGCTCTGTTGAAAGCTACCAGAGGAGGAATTATGCTGGCCAACTCCTCGGATCAGCAGCCGTGAAAATACACTTTTTCCCAAAATAGACTACCTATTTTGGTAATGAAATAAATTCTATATATGAGATATGTCAGTACGTTTTTTTTAGTATTATCTTCTATGCCCTTTGGGATTTTAATCAACGTATTTTTAATCTATACTTCAAGTCCAAAATTTCTGTCAATGACGCATCGCTCACTTTTAGAGTGCCCCGGGTTGTGTGGGGTCAGGGGAATCAATTCTAGTGGCGTATGTATTTTAGAAAATACATGATAAAATTTCGTCAAAACATGAAAATATTTTTCACAAGCAAAAGTTATTTTCTCACATTTTCATCAACCCTTTAAATTAGTAACAAGCCTATATTATTTTGGTATTATTCGGATTAATGAAAAATGTTTTTTTTTTTGCTTAATTTTGCACACCTCCTATTTTGAGGTCATAGAACACAAATTTGAGTTTTTTGGCGATTTTTTAACGTTTTTCCAAAAAAAAATACATTTTTTACTTTAATTTTACCTTCTCTGATTTTATTTTGCTACATGAAAAAATAATAAAATTTTAGTCTTAACATAAATTAAAAAAGATGTAAAAGCAGAACGATAGACAATCCAAGTTACACCGACTTGCCAATTCACCACCGATCTTGCAATTTCAATATTAAATACGATATTCAACGCATTGCTTCATCAAAAATATCCACTATATAAGGAACACGAAAGCTCTGAGATCATCAGCTTGTAGAATCCAATAACTATTTCGGGTCTTTCGTGTTCCATATTTGGGATTTCCATATCGAGAATATTTTTGATCAAACATTGGGGGTCGAGCGAAGCAAGGTTCGCATACCTTATGAAAATGTCATAAAGAAAACTATTACAACCGGGTAACAGGTCAACATTTTTAGAATTTCGAGTTGAATTCGGAGTAAACGTTTTACCTACTTTTATTGAAAATTAAGGTTTTTTCCTTACTTTTTAAGTGTTTTTTAAACTTAACATAGTATGAGTTTTTTAAATATGTTTTCGTGCAAATGACAGAATTTAAAAAGGAATTTGTCGAAAAAATGGAATTAAACAATTCAATTATTATTATTTTAAATACTATAAGAGGCAGCTTCTGATTCATGTTTAACAATCGAAAAGTAAAAAGTGTGCAAAAAAATAGCGAAAAAAACGCATTTTCCAGTATCCGAATAATTACTAATATTGATTTTTTGCCTTTTTAAAACTCTGAATACCGTACGCGAAAAAACTTGTTAAAGTTGCACATATCTCTGCAGCATCCAAAGTGGTTAGTTCTGGATTTCGTTCCCGAATCCCATGGTAAACATTTTTAACCATTATTCGTTCTTTTAACGTTAACTGAGTTTTTTTTTGTAGGCGGATAACTAGTTAAAGGTTGGTTAATATTCATAGTTTACAGAATTAAAAGCACTTAACAACACTAAATCTTTATATACAATTATTATATACACTAAATAAGATAAACTATTATAAAATTGGCACAAAACAATATCTATATACTACAATTATTAGAAATTTATAATATTTAGAAAATACCCTGTATAGCAATTAAAATTTAAACTTACAAAATCTGTCCATAATCAATAATAACTAAATAAAATCATCGAACAGCACGAAAACCCTGTCGATACGCTCATTTTCAAGTCTATTCAAGTTGTAAACTAAGGAATGTGTGTTGCCACTTTTATTGTCTTCTCGATAACAATGATTTCAATACATATTGGCGTGCTATTTTAAGTGCGATCGCTGGCTGGTGATTTATTCTTGCGAATTATGACAACGTGGCGATGAAACTTTTGGCCGGTTCACTGTTATTTGAGCGGAAAAGTATATCATAGGCTTAAAATCATTTACTAGTATTAGATTTTTATTCAGCCGCATCGTCGGTTGGGTGGCCGGTATTAAATGAGTCACTGACAGAAATTTTGGACTTTAGGTATAGCAAAAATTGATTTTCGTAAAAGGTCATTTTTCTAATCATCATTAAGTTTGAACACATAATTAAATGTGTTCTTTTAATTCTCATGAATTATTCAGTTCAACAACGAGTTTTTTTGCGTAAAAACATAAAGAGTAACTTAATAGAAGAAGATGAAGCGACAGTACAAACCTCTAAAAACTCTAAAAGAGTTCTGCGAGAAGTGTTTAATGGCCGACTCATTTCACTATTTGGGGATTAAAATTGGCTTTTAAGGTCTCCGGACTTAAATGCACCAGACTTTTTTCTGTGGGGCTATTTAAAGTCAAAGATTTTTGCAACTAGCTCAGGAAACATCCACGATCTTAAAGTGCGAATTCCGGAAGAGGTTTGGTAAATAGATCAGGTTCCTTCATTCTGTCATGAATCATTTCTTGTTAAATCTTGAAAAGTGCATTGAAATTGATGGCACTTACTTAAAAGACGTAATTTTTAAAAGTTAGGATAAGTCTAAGTAACACCAATAAGATTAAATAATTCCTTGTCCTGTAGAACTTTCCGCTCATGTATATAGCATTATCAGCTTTTTTCGCCACAGCAAACATGACTGTGTTTTTGAGACAATAAACTGGATAAGATTTTTGACTTTCCAATTCAGGATTAGTTTTAAGTTCTTGTGAAAGAGATATCTGCATTGACCTGCGCTTGTTTTCCAAGTCAGGCCTAGAGGGTGGCTTAAGAAATTGAATATCGGAGTGAAGGGTACTATTGTCAGCAAAACTATAAATACTTAAAGATTCGGAATTATTGAATTTTTCCATTACCTTAGAAACGACTGAAAGAAGAGATATAAGTACATAGTTAGAAGGGAGAGTTATGCATCCTTTTAGGGAGACAGGTACACATGAAAAGGAATTCGTAGTTTTTTATTGTGTCATATTTTTACTTACGTATAAGGAATATTAAATCATTGGTTTTATATTCTAAATAAATTTATTTATTAATTTCCGGTATTAAACCATATAACGATAAGTACGATGCCAAACCCCTACCAAACTATATCGTCAATAGTCCCGGCAATTAGAAATTCAGAAGGATCGACAGGTTTGGAAACCCCTAAATAGACCCGATAAAAGCATTTTAATGAAAATTTAATTTCCAAATGGCTTCTCTACGGGGGTTTTATCGGAATTATACTTACTTATTTATATATTTAACATTTCGCATAAAATTATAAAGACACAGTAGTGCCACGTACTGATAATGTAATAATCCCGAAATTCAATAGCAAATAAAAACCACAAAAATAAAAAACTTTTTTATACAGTTACGGAATATAATAATAGTAATAATAATATCATATTACTTTATTTTTTTAAAAAGAAATTTTAAAACCGAAGTTTTTTTTCAATATAGTTTTTGACCAAAACTTAAATTTAGGAAAATGAATTTTAAACTAGA
>JAHBCN010015863.1:0-20492 GCA_019359885.1 Listronotus oregonensis
TACTTTATTTTATACCAAATTTTAAAGGGTATATATGTTTGTATGTATGTGGAAAAGTATTTTAAATGTTTTTATGTATAAGTGCAAGTTTGTGTGTATGTAGACAATTTCTTTGAAACTATTAATCGAATTTCAACTATTTTTTTATTGGCTTACATTCCCAGAAAATTTATCAGAATCGGTTAAAAAATTAACTAATACGTATAAGTTTAACAGTCTGGCATATTGATTCGACCTATGGTGGTAGTGTCAAAAGAAAAAAACATCTCAAATTCCAGTGTATGTAAGAAATGCATCAGTCTTCGAATATTTTTTTATTTTTTACTAAAACCTATCGAATATTTGGTTTATATTTAAATTAAGTTTTATATTGGATGGTTTTGCTAGCTCTGGCTTTAAAAAATAACTGGGCCCCTAATTTCATTCGTATTACTTTTATTTTTTTTTATATATATATATATATATATATATATATATATATATATATATATATATATATATATATAAAATTTTTTTATTTTAAACCTTTTTTATTTAAATTTTTTTTTTTTTCCATACTTGCACCAATATTTATGGGTCAAAACTTTAGAAATCAGTAATAGTCACAGATGCACCATTAAATGCAGCACAAAACATGGCTCGTAGTGTCTATATATTGAATGGTCAACCACAACATGAACTGAACTCACTTCCTAACTCTCAAATTGCCTATTAGCACCTCACTTTGAAGTAAATTTTGTTAAGCTATGTTTTCCCAGCAAATATTTTGGTATAGTATGTTCATAGGTAAATAACTATTCACCAAATTGTTTACCCTAAAAGCAATTATCCTTTTTGGGAAACAAGGTGTGGGGAAAATTAAATTTAATAAAGCAAAAAAAAAAGAAAATTAATCTTTTTGGGTTTTTTAGAGAAAAAACCCTTAAAATTAAAATATTTTTTTATATATTTTTTTATTTAAAACGTTCTTACTTTAATTTTATAGTTAATAACTTACATAATTAACAAAGCTACCAAAAGCTAAGGCGAACACAAGGCTTAACTTAAGGTGTTAGCATACCGTGCTGATAAGTGAATGATATCATGTGCCTTAAACAGGGTCTCCAAGGGTGCCTTGAGATACAGGGGGGACCCTCAGAGTATTTTCCTAACTGGGTGATCGGGCTCTGCCGTGGTAAACTATTATTTTTCTAGCCCCAAAACGAAAGGGAAGAACCGCTTTCATAAAAAAACGAAAAAGGTTCGCTGACCGAAAGGGTAAATCCTTTAAAAAATGCTCCTAAAGTCACTGCGCCTGTTTCACAGAGAAGGGAATCCATTCCAACAAACAGGGGGCTTAGGAAGGGAACCCCCCGAATCCAAACAGAAGGGGACAGAACCCTTTTTTAAAAAAAATTCCCCGGCTTTAAACAGAAAAAAAAGGCCGGGAAACGGCCCCCCGGGAAAACATCTGGTTACTGAAAAAGGGGCAAAAAAAACCGGGTTTTTAAAACCCCCAAAAAAAAAACTACATACAAGGGGAAATGTAAAACTCTCTCCCAATCTGATATGGATTCGTTAAATCTGATCCTGTTGGAAAAATAAAAAAGGTTGAGCCCAAAACCGAGCGGGGGGGGGGGGGGCCAAAAAATCCCCCCTTTTAAACCTAACCCAACTTAACCCCCAATTAGATTATTAAAATACTCGCTGAAAAATTTTCTTCAATGGACCAAAGGGGGGGGATGGGGAGTTGCTTAGCCCTATTGCCTCTAAAATAGCAAAACTATTGTTTAATAGGTGAGTACGTCTCCCGGGGGATGAACAGCGCCATGTCAATCTGATTGATACCCAACTAAACCCCTATGCGCCTGATTCAGGAACGATCAGACCACACCCTTATATTGGCTTCCCTGCAAAAATAAAATTTCCCCCAAATCCGCAGAAAGAGGCACTACTCAGGGGTTCCAACATTCAAGGAAACCCCCGGGTCCCCCTTTTGAAGATAACCTCCCCCCGCCCCGGAAAGAATACGCTCTAGAAAACCCCCCAAAGTTAAAAGCCGAACAGCTGGATTCGGGGAAAAACCCAATAAGAAGTTTATGGGGGAAAGAACTGTCAACGCATTTGAGAATCCTCAAAAGACTATGGTTTTAGGGGGGTTTTTTGCGACACCCAGGTGCTGAGCTAAAAGAAAACAATGGGTCCGGTTAAACAGAATACGCACTGGACATGGACGATGCTCCGACTATTCAAAGGGGGGGTAGCTCGTAGGAAAGCGTTTCGGTGCTCCAAACCGAAACCCTTAAACATATCAGAGAGGAGTGTGGTTTGCGATCATAAACGGGCGCCTGGGCGACTTTAAACCCGGGAAAAATCAACACTGGAATGGATTAGTAACATAGATATTAGTATTTAGATAGATATTAGTATTGGGACAATTTTTCTCTTTTTGTTATATTGCATGTATGCCATACGAAAAAAAAAAAAATAAAAAAATAGGCTGAGCACACTCAATCCCCCTATGATTAGGACCGAAGTGGTCCCATTGCATAAAATCTTTCCTGACGAGTGTTCCCAACAAGAACTTTTCAAAACAGGAATCCGCTACAACAATATAAAAAATACTTAAGTAAATTAAAGCTAAAATTTACGCTAGGTTTTTTTTCCAGACTAAATTGTAACACCCCTTTTTTCTATTAAAATATAATGTAGAAAATCAGTCAATACTTCACAATCTTGGTATTGTTTAAAACTTAGGTTCGCCAATGTCAAATTTAATTTTTTTATATCTTATTGTTTGAATAGTTGCCACCCTGTAAAAACTTACATTTTTAGTTTAGGCAAATAGATGGCTTGCCCTACATGGTATAAGTAATTGTTAAATTTAAATTTGATAAAACTTTTTTTTTTTTAAATAAAGGACATTTAAATTGCATATTCAAAAATTTGTAAAAAAAAAGTATTTAAATTTTCGCAATAATTTATTGTAAATTGGAAAATAATTGTTGTCGTTAAATTAAGTGAAGTAATAAGTTAGGCGGTATTTTAATGTTTATATTTACTTTTAAAAAACCGTATTAATAAGGCGATAATTTCAGTTTAAACTTTAACAGTTAATATGATTATTTATTGTTTATGGTTTGTTTTTAAAACAATTAATTATTTAATAATAGTACTTTAAATTATAACAAATTTTGTTTTGAAATATATTTATTGTAATGAATTTTTTGTATATAGTGTATTTTTATTTGATCCGACATCAATTTGATTTTTTTTGGTAACCGAGGTTATATAAGCCTTAAAACTCTTGCAATGTAGTTATTTTTAGAAGCCCAGGATAATCTTGTTTGCTAGACTAAAAGTAAAAAGTGAATCTGTGATCTTTTAGTTTAGTTATTGTAGGTTATAATTAAATCTCTTTCTAGATTAACTAAAGTTTAAAAAATCATAATTTATTTATTTAATAAAGTAATTTTGAGAGGTGGTGAGAGTCAAGAATAGTATAACTCCAGTTTTTTTAAATTTCACTGAACAGCTGTTTTCAACCCCAATTGTTAAATAGACTTTTGTTCACGTCGATCAACGAATTAAAAGTTCTCATATGAAACAATATTTTTTTGCACCTGATAGGATAAAACGCTCTGTCCTGAAGTGAAATATACCTTTGACTCTTACCACCTCATTTGTCAACAAATTAAAGAAATTTTCCAGAAGTCATTTGGTCATATAGGTATTTTTTCTCTTTCTCTTTTTTTTAGGTCAATTCAAGGTAAAGACCTTGAATATAATCAATAATTTAATATCATATATTACTTGTACCGGCATCCTACTACTAAAGATTATGGATTTTTAGATCTCTTGACTAGGAATATTGGCATGTGTAGCATTTACAGAGATAGTTTTATTAACCTCCCCGTGGTGGCATAAACTTTAACAACTAATAAGTTTATGGAAGATAACAGAAAATTCTACGTCGGTAACTTTTTATTGTTTACAAAATATAAATGTTAATTTGTCCACTAAAACATGTAAAAAATGATAATAAAATAAAATACTGAATATTTAAATTTTAGCTGACCAAGTTTGCTTTAAACTCTCTTAAGTACTTACTTTGTTAAACATGTTTAAAACTACAGAAAAAGTTCCTTAAACGAGCTTTGGAGATTTTCAAAAACCAATAGTACGTCAAAAGGTAATTTAAATAATTTAAAAGTATGCTCGTACTCAAGTTATAAGAACTTTAAATGAGACAAGAAAAGTTTGAGAAATTTTCGTCAAAATCAATATCTACAGCCTTTAGTAGCTCGTTAACTATATTAGAGAATTCAGACAACTGCATCGAACTATTCTTTTGAACATTTAAACTTACTTTTAAAACTAAAAATCTATTGGTTTGAAATTTGACTCAGAAATTACAAAACTGGATGCTTCGGGGTATTTATGCTTATTGACAGTAAGTTTTCTTTAGAAGATCAGTTCTTTGCGTCACTGTCAAAGTACGTCTAAAATGTCTCTTAGCAAAAGGGAACATTAAATTTTACTAATGATCAGAGGTTTTGAACACTGACAAAGATCAGATAGCGAAAAAAAATACAATTATTCATACAACTTTTTTAATCCGACAGCCTATAGCACAGTAAACGAAGGTGTGAACCTGAAGATCAGGTTGGGCCGTCACAATTTTTTAAATTTACAGGTATTAATGTATACAATAACCTCTAAAATATTATATATAAAAAATGTCCGAGGAGCCTGAAAATGGTCCTCAAAAAAGCCCGAAAATCTTTTTTTCAATTTAATTTTGGGCCCATATCTCCCGAAATATGACACTTACACCAATTCCTGTTTGGACGAAAATAAAAGGCAGTTTATTAGCTGCAAAAATGATTTCTGCCCTTTTGTCAAAAATTTGATAGTTTTTGCAATAATCGGCCATAAATGCGCCGAGTATTTTTTGCACCTTCCCCCTATCTAGAAAGATGCTTCTAAGCTACTTAACTTCCGACGGACGGACTAATTTTTAAATAACTCGGTAAAAATGCATATTTTTGCGTGATTCAAGTTTACATGAAAGAAGGAACGTGTAGCAATAATATCTTGTTACTGGTCCTTTTTTTTTGTTTCTTTAGAATATTAAAAACTTGAGACAAAGTTAGTTTTTGCTCGATATTTTGACCCTTCTATCAATCTGTTCATATTTTTTTTATAAAAAATAATTTTACCGAATTCTTTTGGATTATGGAGCTTTGGAAGGTGTTGAATACATTCCACAAAATTCAATAAATATATTTTTATAAACAACGTTTTTTTTTTCTTAGGGCATTTTTTTTTAATTTCGGAGTTTTCAAAAATGCTCGGGTCTATCGGGAATTAATAAATATTTAAGGACCATGTACAATTTTTGATAAAATGATAAATAAGTGATCCTAATGTAACTTTGGATAACAAAAATAAACCCTTACCCTTTTTCTCCAAAAGAAAAACTGAAAACAAAAATTAAATATTGCCACGTTATGCACGAATAAAATAATAAATAACCCCAAAAATTAAAAGAAATTTAAAGGCAAAAATTTTTTTTCGATATTAAAATACGTTATGTAAATATATATTGAAAAGATCAAAATGTGGTTTTAATAAATTGTAAACTCAAAAATTTAAGCACGAAAAGAAAATAATCATCAAAAAAAATGTCGAGTTTTTATTGGGGCAAGAATTTTCCTCGATTTTCCGGAAAACTAAAAAATTTGGAAAGAAAAAGAAAAAGTGCTTTCGGGAAAGGGGGCAATGTAGCTTTTGAATGATGTTCATTGTTAGCCATATGGAATATAATTAATTAGCGATAAACCCAAGCATTTTTAAAAACTCCGGAAATCTAAAATAACCGCCCTAAGAAAGACACGTTGTTTATAAAAATACACAAAAAATATTTATTAAGTCTTTCGGAATGTATTAACACTTTCCAAAGCCCCATTATCCAAAAATAATTCGGTAAAATTACTTTTTATTAAAAAAATATATGAACAGATTGATAGGAGGTCAAAATATCGAGCCAAAAACTAGCTTTGGTTTTGAGTTTTTAATATTCTAAAAAAACAAAAAAGAAACAGTAACAAGATATTATTGCTACAAGTTCTCTTTCATGTAAACTTTGAATCATGCAAAAATATGCATTTCAGTGATTAAAATTAGTCCTCCGATTGGAAGTGTAAGTAAGCAAAGCACCTTTCGAGATAAGGGGCAGGTGCAAAAAATACTCGGCGCATTTATGGCCCATTATTCAAAAACTATTAATTTTTTGACAAAGTGAGTAAATCATTTTTTGCATTAATAAACTACTCTTCATTTTCGTCAACACGAATTGCGTAAGTATCATATTTCTGGAGTAATCGACCAAATTAGTTGAAAAACGAAACGAGCTTTTCCGGCCTTGAGGCCATTTTGACATATACTTTATTTGTTGTTCAAAAAGGATCAGGGCATTTTCGTTGGGGAAAATTGCTACTATAAAAAGTTGGAGTTATGTTTTAAATCAGTATGAAATTTTCCCCTACAAAATAGCTCTTGTCCAGAAATTATTTATCAGAAATTGATTTCGATCGTAGAAAGAAAAAATGATGCAAAAAATAATTTTTTTAATCAAATAGGTTTTTCAGATGAGGAACATATATGTAAAAGGGGCTGTCAATTGTCATAATTTTCTTCACTAGGCTGATCAGAACCCACACTGGATAAGAGAAACGCATGAGTCCGCATTACTGGCTAGGGAATAGTGGGGCCTTTCTTTATAGAGAAGAAGTTCCGAATGCCGAAAAGTATTTTCAATCAATAAAATTGTGCTAGCAATAACCAGTGCAGTAGGGCCCCTATTACGACATAAGTAGTTTTAGCAGGATGGAGCTTCTTCTCATTTTGGGAAAGCTGTTAGAAGTCATTTAAATTACAGATTTTCTAATTGCTAAGGGGCTTAATGCCGCTTGATTATTTTCCTTTGAAACACTTGAAAAATAAAGTATTTGTGATAAAATCTGTAGATCTGAACAAATTGAGGATATACAATATTAATGAATGTGCATCCATTAATTAGGAAATGTTTTAAAACGTCATCGACAAGTTTTATTATAACCTAGTTCACGGTCAAACTGTAAAAGGACACTTTCAACATTTAATTAATTAACGGCTAACACTTAATTTTATTGTTGTTTTTTACATAATTATTAATTTACTGCTTGTACTTTTATAATTTAATTGATATTTTATTTTTGAAAACTAACATAGGTTACATTTATCACAAGTTTAATGTTTTTTTTTTTTTTTAATGTTCAAAATGCAAAGAGGTAGGTAATATTGTCCTCTTGCATTTATGTCCTTCAAATCAAATTATTTCTTAAACCAATGGATTTAGACATATGACCTGTTTTATTATTGTTATTTAGAATATTTAGAGAAAGAGAGAAATTAGAAAATGCAATTAAAAAACTGTCTTTTAATTAAAAAAACAAAGTATTATTTACTACGACGCGCCTGCGACGTACGGGGTTGTCAATATGAATAGTTTGATGCTGGCATGATTCTTTTATATGAGGGAATTTCCTTAGAAAATCTATAAAAAATAAATTTTTAATTTATCTATAGGATATCAAAAAATTAAAACAATCTTCAAATAGGAATTTCGTAATAATTTTTGCATCCTTATATCAAAGCACAAAATAAGTAAACGAAGGTATGTCCATTGAGAAAAAACATTTAAAACGAGCTGGGATTCTGTAAAAATATAAGAAAGAGAATGTCAAAATAAGGATCTTATGGCCTTGTTGCCCTTAAAGGTAATTCTTAAGTTTGTCACTGTTTCGAAAGCGATAGAAAGAAATGTCAAAAAGTTGGCTTACAGAATCGGGCCCGAGGTGCTGTGGCGCCTCTTACTTTCGTGGATTTTAGGGTGAAACGCACCCTTGTCAAAGCGTTGCAGTTAGGGATCAGGTCTTAGGGTAAAAATGTTTTTTTATTTAAAATAAAAGTACACGGGTCCGATCGTTGTTATTTAAAAATTCTTTAAGGCACTTAAAATGCCCCCCATCGTTTTCGTTAAGGCATCCCTTCTAAAAGGGGTTTTAAACAAAAATATCCTGCCACATCTTTCATCAAACAACCCCTTTTTTTTAAGATAAGGTTTGATCTCCATTCATATCGCTCGGGGTCCCTGAAAAATAAATTTTTCCCGAATTTTTTGGGTTCGGTATAAAAGACAAAAACGGTTTGAAAATGTGAGTGTTTTTTTAAAAAAATAGTACGTATATGTGAAACGATTATTAAAAAATTTTGTATTTTCGTCCACGGGTTTAAAAAGGTTTACTCAGTCTTAGGGGTTTTTTTCCTCTAACGGACACAAAAGTTGATGAAATTTGGCATACTAGTAGATTTTAAGGCAAAAATCGAAAAATAAACAATCCTTGCAAAAAAGTGTCGGAAAGAAGTTAAAACTACTCCTGAACCTTTGAACTCTTTTTTATTCTGAAGGGATGTTTTTTCTTAAAAATAACACTGCCTTCGAAAAACAAAAAAAATTTTACGTTAGAAATGACTATTCACATATTATAAATATTTTTGTTCCAAGTTTAAAAATTTTCACCCCTAAATACTCGCAAATCGCGCGAAATTGATTATTAAAAAATTTTTCCCACAGTTTTCGTACTAAAATTAAATTTTTTTGCATAAGTGGAAAAATCTGGGGGGGGAGTAATATACCAAACGAAAGAAAATCTGAACCTTCATCTCTTTGCACAGTTATACTACCAAATTCGTTCACATAAATAAAATAATCTTATTGCAACAGTAGGGCATGTTAAATTACCCTTTATTTCAATCTTACATACTTGTAGCTGGAAAATTATGGGAACTTAAGGGCAGATATATTTTTCAGTCGTTTTATTATTTCTACTATTGGGCTAAATAATTTTTTTTTTTTTGTGTTATGAGCTTTAACTTTAAATTTTTTGACCCTCTCATCCTGTTAATTAACAAATCAGATTTCGAGCATTTACGCATTATAAGCCCCAAAGTTAACAGTATTATTTTAAAGGGGGGTTAGATCTTTTAAAAATATGTCTACTTCTTCAATATACTCAAAAATTCAAATAATTCAGGTAAAACAATAATTTTGAAATCGTATCACCCGAAAAATGCCCGGAATATCGGCCAAGTGGTCTCGAAATTTTCCCCTATACTTTTCTGAATGAGCAAAGACCTAGCTTTAAAATGCATGTACTTGAATTTTCAGGAATTTTCCCGGGAAACCATTTCAACGAAATATCGGGTAAATCTTAAAAAGCACAGTTGCGAAGTTTTCTTAAGCCCTCTGGTGAGTTTACGAAAAACCTATTTTATTAGCGTTTAAAGTTTCACGGCATGAAAAAAAGTATACGAGGTGAAAAACTTTTACAGAGCCACAAGTAAAGAGTTTATCTTTGAGGACAATCTGATGGTGGTAAATGAAGTTGTTTTTTTGCATTGTTACTTACAAGGGAGCGACCCCCTTTTGTGGCTTAGAGTGCTCTTAGTACATATATTACAATTTTTAAAATTAAGACCACTATTGAAAAAATTTTCAAATAAATTTTTTTTTTTTTTGTAAGCATATATATTTAAAAAATGTAATATCGCTGTTAAAAACCGCTGCGTGGCTCAGGCGCAGCGTTAAAATTTTAAAAAGGTTTCCCGGTTATTTTCTCTTTTGCTTTTATTAAGTAAATAATTATTTTAAATTTTATTAATCTTTACAATACTTTTCAAATCAATTTATTTTAATTTTTTTTAATTAAATAATTCTAACATTGTTTTTACATATAAAAATTATTCTAGCGACTGCGAAAACCTATAAGGAATATATTTGCATGGTTTATCACTTTTTGTTTAAACAATGTAAATTGTTTTATTGTTTAAAAAGTTATAAAAATTTTTCATTTCTACAATCTGAGCCGGAAGATCGCAATTACAATTACTTTTTTATCTTTTTGGGGTTTAAATTTGAGCCCTAAACGGAAATTTTGCAACATAAAATTGTTAGTAAAATTGACAACTGAAAATCGAGATCAATTACAAAAAAAAAATATAGAATTTTAACTTGAGATCTCAAAAATCTATAAAATACAAACAGCGCCGTAAATTTTTGGCGCTCCTGCCTCTTCACTGCTACGGCCTGGCCAACCCCCGAGATACATCATGTTGTTCCTTTATCGCACTTGTAAATCCACTTCAAGGGGGATAGGTTTTTTTTCCCTTATTTTTTTTTTTTTAAAGGGGAAAATTTCACATTTTTCCATGTTTAAGGCTGGCTTTCCACCCCCTTTCCGAGCAGCACCCCTGAGCAAGGATTTTTGGTATTTTCGGTTTCCGAGTACCAAACACCATTTTCAAGATGGAAAAAAAAAATTTGGGATTAAAGTAATGTTATAGACTTTTAACGGGACTTTCGGTGACTTTTTTCCGAAAACGTGCACGACTTTCAATTTTTAAACGTATATTTTTACATTTTTGAAATTTTTGAAAACATTCTGCATCCAACAATGTCAAATTTGTTTAAATTTTAAAAAAAAAAAAAATTGTTCAAAATTTGAGAAATAGTGTGCCCGGGTAATTTTTTTTAAGAACCTGCCGTTATCTATTTTACTCTTATGTAATATTCATATTTTTTTTAAAGAAACAAATACTCCCAGATTTACGCGGTCTGCCGGATCGCGTACTATAAGTGTTTTAATTTATTAATAGTATAAACGTCGTGAGCTAACTAACTTGGTTTTGCTTCTTCGAACATTATTTTCAATGCAATTTTCTCTTTTTTCAGATAACCCCAAAAACCCCAAAATTTTTGGTTTGTTGTTTTTATTCAAACTTTTAGAACAATTCTTGTTAAAGATCTTAACAGCGTAGAAACTTTAAATTGCTTAAATTAACCTTTTACAAACTATGGATCTTACTTTCCGTAAATCTCGGGATCTTGTTAAACTTAGTTAATACTGCTTTATATGCATAAAATCAAGTGGAATTAAAATTGTTTGTTATGTAAAATATCAAGCTGTAAATAAAGAGCTTATTTTGTTTTTCTTTAAAATATAAATAATTGCTTTATATTTAAAAAAAAAAACTTTTATATTTTACCAGTAAAAGAAACACGTGTTCTTTTAATTTTGATACAGTTCACAAAGGTCTAAAGGCCAAGTAATACCATTTCGTGTGTGTTGTCTTTTAACACGAGACTTAAAGAAATGAAATTTTGGAGGAAAAGGAAAAACCTCTCCAAGTAGTAGATTTTACAGTCTGGAGACTTTGGTGATAAAGGAACAAACAAAACAGAAGTTTAGGGTTTACCCCGATACAGGGATCCAAAAGTGTAGCACTTCCTGTTGCTCTATTTAAAGCTGTTATAAGGACAAATTATATTGGCTAATTGCTCGGAGGCGTGAAAATACCTATAAAAGAGCGAAAGATCCTCTACAGCTCAGTAATTTATAAAAGAGGGAAGCTTTCTTGTAAAAGTGAAATCACTAAAGAGGCAAATAGCTCTATTTATTTGAATTAAGAATGCTAAAAGTTGTAGATTCACTCTTTTACAGACATGGGAACAACATTTTTAAGATGATCTTTTTGGAATACATAAAGATTATAAGCTGTTTTGATTAGTAGAATATAAAAATTTAATTCAGGCACCCATATTATTGACACCACTGTTTGCCAGACCACTCTCAAAATATTTATTGCACTGATACATTTTTATATAAGGTTTAAGAAAAAAAAGGTTAACATTTTTATCCCTCTTTTAAATATACAGGGTGATTCATGAGGAAATGTCAATACTTTAGGTACGTATTCGGGGTCCAAAAGTAAACATAAAAGTCAATACAAATATGAGTCCGCAAGGCCTTTGTTTCCGAAATACAGGGTGTTTTTTTTTGACAAAAAATTTTTATTGAAAATTATAAAACCTAGCTTATGTTTTGCTGAACATAATTTAAAAACAATAATTTTATTGAAAATTTAAAGAAATATATTTAATTACACATTATGTTTTATTTCTTTTTTAATTTTGCTATAATAAAATCAAATGGGTCGTAATTTTTTTAGATCGAAATATCTCGAAACCGGTTGCTCATATCAACTTTTAACAGGTATACCTTTTTGACGTAAAAATGAAAAAACAATTGTTTAATATACTTAAAAATGTAATACAGAGTCGTACCAAAAAGTTGTGATTATTCAAAATAGTAAAAAGACGTGTAGGTGGCTCCCCCTATAAGTAAAAGCCGTAATAAGATTAGATTTGAATCCGTCATACCAAAAAACTTCCGGATACCAATTTTTACTCCAATATTTACATTATCATTGATTTTATTAAAAAAATAGAAAAATTAACTAAAAATTAACACCCTTTTATATATATATATATATATATATATATATATATATATATATATATATATATATATATATATATATATATATATATATATATATATATACAAAATACATAATTTAAATTTAAATGTACTTATATTCTAATGTGTTAACAAAAAAAAATTAACGTAAAAATTATATTTTATTTTTTTTATATTATTTGAGGCACTTAGGGCCGCTTAAATCTGCAGGCAAAATTTATTCGCAACTATCTTTAAAAAAAAATGCTGGGTGATCTAGGAACAAGGGGCCCGATTCTGTAAACAAGTTTTTGACATTCCTTTTCTCTATCGCTTTCGAAACAGTGACAAACTTATGAATTACCTTTAAGGGCAACAAGGACATGTGATCCTTATTTTGACTTTCCCTTTCCTTATATTTTTACAGAATCCCAGCTAAGGTCACCTTTTTTTTGCAGTTTTTAAGATAGAAAAATAAAACTTGAGAATATCATATATCGTTAAATTTGATGTTTTTGGACAACTTATGTGACATCCGGTAGCTGTCGGTTTTACCGAAAATGGCATCAACTTTCAATTTTCAAACAAAACACCCTGTATATTATTACATTTTTGGATTAATAAGAAAATCCTGCGTTTAAAGGCACCCCATTTGTCAAATTTTTACGGTTATTTTTCTTTTAGTTTTTAAAGTTGTCAAAATTTAACATATGGGGTACTGTTGAACGCAAAATGTTTTCAGAAATCCTAAAGGACATGGCACATATCACATGGGATTCTGGCTCTTAAACGATTTTTTTTAAATTTAAGTATGTTGTTTTTTGGATCAATTGGAACGTCTTTTAAATGAGGCATTTTTGTGCAGGCCTATAGGGTGGCTCAAAAAAATCAATAAGAAGTTGAAGCTTAACTGTATATTAATTCCAATATATACGCATAAAAAAAGTATAATTTTGTCTAAATCAAACGAAATAATATTTTATATATTTTCTTTAGAGTTAAAATAATTTAATTTAACATTAAACACAAACACGGTGGTCCAGTATCAAATAAATAATATGAATTATGCCAACTAAAATGTTAATATCGTGATATACTTGTATACATTTTCAGAATTTATACATTCCTGACAGTTCATTAAGGTAAATTTAAGTTACAATATTTTGGTTTATTGTCTCAAATATACAGGGATATTTAAAATTAAAGATTTTTTTGGTTTATTCCGAAAATATTTTAAAAACAAGTTTAAATTCCATTTTTGAAATTTTTTACACATAATAAAAATTGGTTTAAAAAATTTTGCCCAAAAATTCAGCTCAATGGCTGGATTTTTATTAATGTACTTAACAAAAACGATTTTTTGGTAATTAAATAACGCTTTATATTTCCAAATTTGTCTTTTTTTAAGAAAATGTCCTGTAACTAATAAAGTACCTAAATGATATGGCACGCATAACATGGGATTCTGGCTCTCCAACGATTTTTTAAAATTTGAGTATGTTTTTCTTCAGGTTAATGGGAACATATTGTAAATAGGAAGTGAAGGCCTATAGGGTGGCCCAAAAAATCACTGGGAAGTTAAAGCTTCCCCTTTCCTTAATACTAATTTAAACGCCTAAAAAATCTGACTTATCATCTAAATTCAACAAAAAAATAATTAACATACTTGCTTAGAGTTAAAAAATGTGATTTGCCATTCAACACATACAGGGTGCTCCAGTATCGAAGAAATAAACATGTTTATGCCAAGTAATAAGTTAATTTAATGCTATATTTTTATATATCTTCAGAATTTTTACTTTTCTGTCAGTTTCTTGTGCTCCAAGTCAAAAAAAGCGAGCTAATTTTGCGTTTTTTAAATTTTAGGCTGATAATTATATAAATTATTAAGTAATATAATAAACAATATTAAATTATTATTAAGTAATGTTACACCAGCAATTTTTTGCGCGGCAAACAATTTTAAAACGACATCCTAAAAATATAGGTAAATCCAGGAGACATGGTCAATGAAACTTCCTAGATACTACACCCTGTAGGTAACACGAAAATTATTTTAGTTATGAGTAGCCTTATTTTATTATAGGTACCCCTGTTAAAAAATTGAACGAAAAATGTGCAGATGTTAAAACTATATGTACAGGGTTTTCCCGTATAATTGCACACCCCTTTAAAATCTTTATTTTTATAGATAGAAAAAAATAGTTTATATGAAAGTTGCAGGATTTTTTATGAAGATTTTCATGGTGTAAGATAGAAAAACAAATGATGATCGGAAAATTAACAAATCACTATCAACTTCGTTATTTAAATGGAACACCCGTATATGATTGAAAATTCAAATTCTGCTAATCTTCCTCTTTCAAATATATATAACTTATCTATGTTCGGATAAACGAGTTGCAAGTTATTTGAATTTAAAATCTGTTCTTATAAGCCATACTTAGCCATGGATACAACGCAAAGTTTGGCAAAGTTAAGCCGCGTTAGCCATGGTTCGTCTTGGAAAGCAAACAAAATATAAATATTTGACAGAAGTCAATTTTGTGTTGTATCCATGGCTACCTATGGCTTATAAGAACAGATTTTAAATTCAAATAACTTCATCATCCAACATAAGTTATTTATATTTAAAAGAGGAAGCAGAATTTGAATTTCTAATCATATACAGAGGTATTCCATTTAAAATAACGAAGTTGATAGTGATTTGTTAATTTTCCGATCATCGTTTTTCTATCTTACACCATTAAAATCTTCATGAAAACCCTGTAACTTTCATATAAACTCTTTTTTTCTATCTATAAAAATAAAGATTTTAAAGAGGTGCGCAATTATACGGGAAAACCCTGTACCTCTTTATAGGTCACCAAATATCTATCTCTTGTGAGAACAAACCAAAAAAAACTTTTAATTATAAATATTCCTGTATATTTGGGACCATAAACCAAAATATTTTAACTTAAATTTAAATTACTATTTACAAGTATATCACGATATTTACATCTTTGTTGACATAATCTATATTATTTATTTGATACTGGACCTTTACAACTATATAAAATATTATTCCGTTGGATTTAGACGAAATTTCATTCTTTTTATGCGCTTATATTGGAATTAATAAACAGTTTTTAAGCTTAAATTTCTCAGTGATTTTTTTGGGCCACCCTATAGGCCTGCACAAAAATGTGTCGTTTAAAAGATGTTCCTATTGGTCAAAAAAACAACATACTTAAATTTAAAAAAAAAATCGTTCGAGACAAAAAAAAATAGGGTACTGGCATGTAAAAAGTACGACGAAAAAATATTGTTTTTGAGAAAAATAGCTAAAATGCAAAAATACTTTAAAGAAAATAAATATATTTCTCAGCTATATAAGGAAAAAACTAGGTTATTACTGAAAGGCCAAAGTGCCCAAACTTTTACTTTTTATATCCAACATAAAATACTTTTATTTGGTTAATTGCGTTTTTGGCAAGAAAGATCTTAATTAAAATATTAATTACTGTTTAAAGACATTTTCTAATTATTTTCGCACAAATACCTTGTTTAAAAGAATTTAATAACGTCGGAGAAATCCGGGAGAAAATTTAATATCCTATGTATTTTCATTTGATTTAAGAAATTTCAAATATTTTTCAAAGGTCACATTCTGTTTACACCTAAAAAAAGGTTGTTTGTTGCGTTTTCAAACGCACCTTTTAGCTAATTTAAAATAATTTAAACAATAGCTTTTCCAATTTTCGTAAAAATCTGGTGTAAAAATTGGATAATCTGAATAAATTATAAAACAGCTTAAAAAACACACCGAATATTTCAAGTGGCGAAAAAAAAAAGAATCTAAAAAACGGTTTAAAACTAAAATTTAAATATTTTTTATACAGGGTGATTCATAAGGAAATGTCAATACTTTAAGTACGCAGGGTCCAAAAATAAACATAAAAGTCCATACAAACATGGGTCCGCAAGACCTTCGTTTCCGAAATACAGGGTGTTAAAGTTTTTATTTATTTATTTTTATTTCTTAAATAAAATCTGTGATAATGAAAAATATTGGAGTAAAGATTGATATCCGGGGGTTTTTTGGTATGACAGATTCGAACCTAATCTTAGTACAGCTCTTACTTGTAGAGGGCGCCACCTACGCGTCTTTTTACTATTTTGAACAATCACAACTTTTTGGTACAGCCCTGTATTATATTTTCAAGTAAATTAAATAGTTGTTTTGTCATTTTTACGTCAGAAAGGTAAATATGTTAAAAATTGATATGAGCAACCGTTTTTGAGATATTTGGATTTAAAAAAAAACGATCCATCTGATTTTATTATAGAAACATTAAATAAAAATTAAAAAAAACGTATAATTAAACAATATGTATTTTAATTTTCAATAAAATTATTGTTCCTTAATTATGTTCAGCAAAACATAAGCTAGGTTTTATGATTTTCATCAAATACACATAAAGTGCCTATGCATAACTTTAACACCCTGTATTTCGGAAACAAAGGCCTTGCGAAATTACATTTGTATATACTTTTGTGTTTATTTTTGGACCTTGACTACATACTTGAAGTATTGACATTTCCTTATGAATCACCCTGTATATATATTTTTTTGTATTTGGCCCTCTAACCTCATTTCCTAAAATATTGTTACGGACTTTAAGTTAGTGTTTAGTTGATAGAAATGTAAAAGGTAAGAATTATTTTATTAAGGTTAATAATTTATTAAAAATAGGTTACCTTAGTCTTTCCCTTTTTGTCGACGGCCATTGCGGATTATCCTGAGGGCGCTGGAGACATCCATCTTACACTTTTTTTACATCCTGTAGTAAAAGAATTCTTCCAGCTAATTCTAGACTTTTCCAGACTTTTCCATTCTTTTTCACTTTACTATAAAAAGCGCAAAGAAAGTCCACACGAGCCAGTTTAGTTTTGTCTTTCGAAGAGATAAGAAGTTGACAGACAGTTAAAGGTTAAAGAGTTGTCATAATTACGTTACGTTAAAGGGTTTCCATAGAAACGTTTATAAACCTGATTTGCAATAAAAAGGTGTAAAACCAGGATCCGTGTTTTTATACGGATAGAAGATTTTTGGAAACATGATAACTAATTTTGTTGGGTTTTAGATTGGAAAACAACATATTAACGCTAAAAAAACCGTAGGACCAAAGATAGAAGGACTTAACATCTGTCAAGTTATTAAAAAGCAATCGTAGTACCAGGAAATATTCATGCGCCCAGAATATATTAGGTATAGTCAATATAGATATTTTAAAATACTCCTAGCTTTAAACGAATTTTACCTTTAAAAATTTATTTTTCTAATTACTTATTTACTTACAAACTTTACGAGAGCAACGCCAATGGCAGGACAAGCCTGCAGAACATAAAGCCGATAATTAAAATTTTCAATTAAGGCTTAGGTTAACAAAAGCAAGTTTGAGTATGGTATCAAACTTTACTTTAAAAAAATATAATTTATAAACTCAATATTCGTACCAGATTCAAAATACGAATTATCAGCACGTTAAAATGTTTTTTTTTCAGCAGAAAAATTATACTTCTTTTCCGTAATCACGGTAAGTTGTTGTAAATACTTATAAAGTGTGTAAAATTATGGAGTATAAATGTTTAATATGGTTTTTCAGGAGGACTGTTAAGGATGCGTGTGGCATCATTTCTGAGCTGCTATGTTGGCTAATTCTTATGAGCAGAACCCGCGAAGATAATTAAAAATTTTCTAAGGCTTGGTTAAACAAAAAGAAGGTTTGAGGGATGGATCAAAAATTTACTTTAATATTTTATAACTTTAATTCCCTACGATTCATGTTCAACGCACCGTGAATTGTTTTTAAAAAAATAATTATTTAAACAATAAGGAATATTTTAAGGACAATTTTTTTTCAATATTTTTTAAACTAAGGTTTTTTGACTTTTAGATAAAGTTAATATTTTGAGTATACATTTAGTTAATAATATTCCTAATTAAAAAATCTATAAATAAAATTTTTTAGCTTTGTGAATAGAGCAGAAAATTTTAAGTTATCATTTAGTAAAGTGCTCACAAGTCTGTCCCTTACGTAAGTTATATCTATGCCATACCAATCATTATGTATTCTTTATCTTAAAAACTAGTAACTTTATCAAAAATGTTAAAGAAAGCAATGTTAACAATAATTTAATTATCTAAAATTTGTTTTTATAAGTTTTTTTCCTGAAATCATTTGAACAAAAGGTATTGGAGCTTTATTTTACTTGTAAGCGCATGTAATAAATAATCAAACCTGTATAAACAATATATTTTTTTTTAAATCTCAATTATGTTTTATTGATTTTTTTAATATATATTTTTGATGGGTCAAAAGTACCCAAATTTGAGATTTTTCGAATTGTCAAAAATTTTCACGCTTTTTACTGTTAATTTAAGAGTTTGGTCCATAATTATAGATATTTACGTAATTTCATATTAAGTTTTCTTAGGTACTATAGATTTTTGTATAGGGTGTCGTTTAAAGTCGTTATTTTATCAGAAAGTAAAAAAAAGTCAAAAATTAAAAAATGGTAAGGGCTTTTTTTGTATTATTCTTTAGTGTTATCAAAAAAAAAAAAACAAAGACATACGCACAAAAGGGACATAATAATGCAGTTAAACGTAACTTATTCTAATAAATCGGAGTGTATATTAAGCAGAAATTCACATTTTAATTTTTTATCTTGGAAAGAAGTTTGAATTAGAAATTATATGAATGATAAATGAATCTTTATAAATGAATTATAAAAAAAAATTAAAATACAAATGATGCAATATTTTCTTTTTTGAACAACTTTACATGTTGTTAAATGATTGTGATTTAGGAGGTGCTGTTTTTTATGTTTTAGCCAAACTATGACTTTTGACTATATCAATTATTCTAATCTGTTAGAAAAACTTGAGGTTTATGGATTTCGTGGTGTATCTTTAAATTGAATCATGTCATATTTTTTAGAAAGATTACAAATTGAATTTTTAAATAATGCTATGTCAGAAAGTAGTTGGGGTGTTCCCCAGGGTTCTGTTTTTGGACCTAAATTTTTATTTTATATAAATGATCAAGCTTTATTTAATATAAAAGAAAAATTTACAATGGCCTACGATACAACCATTTAAAGAAATAACAAAAAAATCTTTTTATGATGTAATTGAAAATGACATTTTAAACCTCAAATTATGGTGTAACTCTAATATTCTTTGTTTTAATGTAATTATACTTATACTATATTTACTATCACTAAAACTTGTATCTTAACATTTAAACGTTCACTTCATAACCTATTTCTAAATGATGAAATTATAAAATTCTCTTCATGTATCAAATTTTGAAAATGTAAATTTATGTTAAACTAAATTTAAAAAACATAAAAATTACGTAGTAAACTTGCATCTAATTGTTTACTTTCTCATGAAAGAATTTTTATTCTTTTTATTCTGCTTTAAGAGTGCGTTTACGCTACACCTTAGGGGTCGGGCGAAAGGACGCGGAGTCGGTGGGCGGAGACTAACAAACTCCCACTACCACAATTTTTGTATAGCCGCATTAAAAATATTATATTTTATTTAGGTTCTTCCAATGTGATGTTGTTTCCGATTGCAAGCCTACAGGGGATAACGTTTTTCGGTAACTATTTTTCACTTAAATGGTATAAATTATACACATTTTTTCAAAGGTAAGGAAATAATCTATGCTTCTGCTATAACGGATTTTTAAAATATAAGTCAAATTAAGGGAAAATAGTATCTAAACCTAACCGATTTTAGGGTGACTTTCACTCAAGGAAATATTAAAAACTAAATCCAAATTTAAAAAACTATTACAGCAGAAGCCTAGATTTAAGTGTTGGCTTTTATATAGTTTTTGAAAATTATCAATAACTTATACAGTTTTTGAGAAAAACATTATACCCCGAACCCCAAATTGGATCCAATTTTCGCGGCGCGAATGGACTCTTAATGGAGTTGATTATAAGATAAGATGGATTTGTTTTTAGGGAAATTTTTATCGGTATTTATTAAATTCGGTATCTTTATTGTAAAAGAGAGCAATTCGATATATTTATATCAAAAAAAAT
>JAHBCN010015864.1:0-20473 GCA_019359885.1 Listronotus oregonensis
TTATATTTTTTAAATCTTTAAAAATTTAAAAAAAATGCTTTTAACCCCCAAATTTGTTTTTTAAATATGTTGTTTTGACTACCCGGTATACTTTCCCCGCTGATGCATCCTATGCTGTTCTTCAAGCATATATATTGTTTGTTCATTAATGCAGCAGCAACACTGCCCCGTGTTTTTCGCACCCATCGCATTACCAACTAATATAACATGGCAAAATTGCCGGAGACGTCGCTGCTTATTCGTATGTATTCAGCATACCATGTGTTTATATATTATTTTTAAAAACAAGGTTTAGAGGGAGCCTTTTAATAAAATACGCGTATTAAAGCACAACTCTCTTTTATATAGGGTGAAGTGTAGAATTTTGTTCTCGTTTATAAAAATTGTAAATTAAATAATTTAAATTTTTCCTCATATTTTTCATTTAAGTGTTTCTATGAAGTATATTTTTATCGATTTGGGGTAGTTTAATGTTTTCAAAATACTGTTTTTAGAGTTTAAAAACATATTTTTTGGGCTGATTAAGAGGCTTTTATCGTGAAAAGTTGTTAGGGAAAAACCAATTCGAACTTATATTATTACATTGAATTTAGGGTGTCATGTTGATAGGTTTTTTCTATACATTTTTAAATTCTTTTTTATTTTAAAAAGTGGCTTAAAACCCAAAATCTTTTTTTTTACATTTATTATGTCATGATTATAAAAAATATATTTTTAAAGTATTTATTTTTAAAGTGGTTTTAAACTACTTTAAACGCCTTATATTTAATTAAAACAAAAACCCATATACCAAGGCTAACAAAGGTGCATCTAAAAAGTATCTTTAACTTCCTGACTTAAAGTTATATAAAAGATGCCCAAATATATTTTAATTATTAAGTTTAAGAGCTTACATATGAACATGCTACATTGGCTTTTCCTATGTAAATAAAATTATGTTAAAAATATTGTAAATTTAAATATCATTTAAAGTAATTTTCCTTAACATTGGTGAATGTTTATGGAATATCTTTATTTTATTTTTAATTTGTACATCCTATAAAATTTCTGGTGGTATACAGAATAGAATTAACAGACAATGAGCAAATGCCAAATTACACAGTCATGTTTTTGTTTATTTCAAAACATGTCTGGTTTCATCATTTCTCTGTTAGACCTACTATGTAGATCAAGTTGTATTGGTACTTATTTCAAATAAAGAAAATAGACTTTTAATTTTAATAAAGCTTCAAAATGTTATGTTGTACCCTTTTTTTTTATAAATTAAAAAAAAATTTGGGTATCATCATATACAAAATTGTTTTTATAAAACATGAAATCATATATATATATATATATATATATATATATATATATATATATATATATATATATATATATATATATATATATTTTAAAATATATATATATATATATATATATATATATATATATATATCAAGACATTGATTAAATCCAATCAAAACCAGGTATTAAAGAATATTTTTCAGGTTATATTTGAGCCGAGAAACGCACGATTTTTTTCTTCTTCTTCTTCCCTGGAAACCGTCTTGATTCACTACCGGACGCAGCGCAGCCTCTTGGGCTTTTGTGCCTAATCTCCCATTATCCTTATACCAATCCCCCCAAACCCTGTTCCTTCCAAAGTCTGTATAACCCCGAGACTGGTTGGTTGATTTCCCTGTGGGCTCATTTTCGGTTGCCCAAATAATGCCTGTCTTTTGTAATTCAATGCTTTACATTCGCACAGGATTGGTAGGTGTTCGCCCCCTTGTCCACTTCTGCAACCCAACCCCAATGTATGAGCCTATCTTGTGTAGGTGTCCTCTTAGGCTATCGTCCTTTAAGCAACCCTACCATTATGCAAGCTTTTCCTACTTTGCCCGAGAGTTTTCCTTTTTTTTTGGATGGACCTATTTTTTTGTTTGTATTATTTACAATAAACAGCACCCAAAATCAAAAAAAAGTTAACCAGACGCTTTTCTGTAAATTTTCCGCAATATGCAAACTTAACAGTCATTTTTAATGACTCTCCCCTCCATAGCAAACGATTATCACAATGACCTTATAATTAATTATTTCATAAACACAATTTAAAAAAATTTTTTTACCAAAAGTTTTGCTTTTAATTTATATTCGATTGTCATTTGTATTTTCTTTTGTAAACGATTTTTTTAAAAATAGAAAATAATCTTCTTCTCCCTGGAAAAAAAAAGTTTTTTGAACAAAAAAAATTTTCGCAGAAGGAAGAATGAGCTCTTCCGACTGAACAAACCAAAACTTTTCACGCGTTTGGGACACAACAACATAAAAGGGGGCTCCATTAGGACAAAAGAAAGACCAGGATTCCCCAATACACATTTAAAAAAATTCCATAAATTTTGGAAGATACTGGCATAAAATTTCCACCGGGGAACATAAATTGAGTCATACATTCCCCCAAAAAATTTGAGCAAAAAAAATGGGGGGCCTGGCAAGAAATAAAAGGTTTTTGCCAAACTCCATCCCACAAAACAAAATTCCCGAAACCCAAACCGAAATTAAAGACCCCCTTTTGGGAAAGAAAAATAACAGGGTTAAAACGATATTGGATCATCACCATACAGAACCCGTCACTGGGGGCACGAATAGAAATCCGGAATGGAAACAAAAAAACTGAAATTTGGGGAAAAAGGAAAAAGCTTTTTTACCAACACAGAATAAAGGGAATGAAAAGGGAGACTTCCGGCATAATAGGAGTGGTTTACACAGGGCACCGGGGTACGCCCAAAAGGAGACATATTAAAAATTTTTATATATATATTATATTTTATATAAAAATATATATATATATATATATATATATATATATATATATATATATATATATATATATTTATATATATATATATATATATATATATATATATATATATATATATATATATATATATATATATATATATATATATATATATATATATATATATATATATATATATATTATAATAATATAAATCAATTTAACATCCAATCACCAGGTATTAAAGAATATTTTCAGGTTATATTTGAGCCGAGAAACGAAAGATTTTTTCTTCTTCTTCTTCCCGGGAAAACCCTCTTGATTGGATGTTAATGCAATGTCTTGATATATATATATATATATATATATATATATATATATATATATATATATATATATATATATATATATATATATATATATATATATATATATATATATATTTGTCCTCTTAGGCTATCGTGCCCTGTTAGCAACCCTACCATTATGCGAAGTCTTTTCCTACTTTGTCTGAGTAGTTCTTCCTTTGTTTTTTTTGGATGGGCCCCTTATAAAGCTTTTTCCATGTCTAATTCTACTAAGGTTTCCCCAGTATTTCTCGTGTTTGTTTCAGATCCATTCCCTGGTTTGCCATCGTGCTGTGGTGTTGGTCACTCCAAGGCCAGGTTCTGGTCCAAAGTATGGTGTGGATGATCCCTGTCTCGCTAGCTCATCCGCTTTTTCGTTACCTTCTATTCCCGAATGTCCTGGTACCCACAAGAGAGCTACTCTGTTGCGTTCTCCCAAGACTTTCAGTTCTTTTTGGCATTCCCATGTCAGCTTGGATGTTACCTTGTGGTTTACTAGTGCCCCCAGTGACGCCTGGCTGTCTGTTATTATGCAGATCGGCTTATTTTTATAAACCCTTCTGTTATTTTTCTTTGCACAGTGCAGTAAAGCATATATTTCCGTTTGAAATACAGAACTGTGTGTTTCTAGTGGAATGGAGAATTGTGAATTCCTCATTTCACTGTACACGCCCGCTCCAGTTCCCTGCTCAGTTTTGGAACCATCCGTATACCAGATGATGTCTCCAACCGTGCCTGGAAGATCGGGTTGCTGCCACTCACTTCGATCTGGAATTTTTACCTCGAAGTTTTTGTTAAATGTGTATTGGGGAATCATCTGGTCTGTTCTCTTGTCCATAATGTTGCAGCCAACCTGACTTTTTATGTTGTTGTGTCCCAAACTAGCGTAGACACCAGTTGGTTTTTGTTGCAGTCGGAAGTAGCTCATTCTTGCCTCTTCTGCGACACGATTAGATGCGTATTTTTGTTCTAAAAGCTTTTTTTGCCTTACGCGGGGAGAGAGAGAGATTATTTTCAATATTATTTAAAAAACGAATCGTTTACAAAATTTAGCAAGGAATACAAATGACAATCGAATATACTAAATTAAAAGCAAAAACTTTATGGTAAAAAATATATTTTTTTAAATTAGTGTTTATGTAAATAATTAATTATAAGGTCATGTCGTGATAATATGTTTGCTACCGTAGGTAGGTGGAGAGTCATTAAAAATGACTGTTAAGTTTTAACGCATATTGCAGCATCAAATCTTTACAGAAAAGCGTCTGGCTCATGACAGCTTTTCTTTTATCTTGTTGTTGATTGTGAGCGATTACGTTTCATATGATACTGGCTGCTGATTTATTGTGAAATAATACCGGAAACAAAATAAATAGGCCTTGACTTTAATTAATTAAAGTTGTTATAGCTTTTTGATAAAAATTGATTACCTTTTTCTTATAAGTAAATTACTCTTTGGTAAAATTAAATTTAGAGCTTAAGTTTATTTCTATTATAAAGTCTATTTAGGTTCTTATAAAGCAATATTATCTTTAAAAAAGGTTATTTAAAGCATAAAAAGTTGGATTCTTAAAGAGTGAATTGTTATACATTTAGCATTTATTATTATAGGTAGAATTACATAGACTAAATTAGCCAAAAATATTACTTTTAAGCAGCGCTACAAAAAAGACCATTCCAAACGGTTATAAATTTAACAAATGTAAATGTAAAAGCGATCAAGTTTAACTATAAGAACACTAAGATGCCAAGTGCAGAAATAGGTCAATTTAGTTTTTATAGTATTCTTTATTTCGGTCCAAAAATTTTATTTCCTTGCTGTAGAAAGAATAAAATTTAAAAAAAATTCATTAGATTTTAAAGGCAAACAAACTTTTAAAACACAACTTTTCTATTTTGGTTTTTAACGACAAACATACATGGTTGGTTACTTATTGTAATAAAATGAAAATTAAAATATATTAAAATAAATTAAAACAAATAAAATGTAAATTAAATTAAAATAGGATAAAACCAACACGTGATAGACTTATTTACATTTACATAACATTTGGAAGTGGTCCAAGTTTAAAACACCGTAAATTAATATGCGCCTTTAAGGTTTCTTTAAATTTAAATTTGTATACAAAAAAATTAAATGATTCTGAAGCATATGTGATTAAGAGTTTTATTTAGAAATAAACATAAAATAACTAATATCTGTTTTATTAAAATTATAAAGTATGAATTCTTCCCATTATGAAAATGTTCTTTTTAGTTTATGTTGTGCTATTTATCTTCTAAAAAATATTACCAATATTTATTTTGTATATATTACATTAAAAGTACTTTATTATTAGCTAAAAGAAAAATATTATGCATCTTTATAAATAAACGTAATAAGTTTAAACAACCAAACACATTCATATTTTTTTTTTTTTTTTAATTACATACTAATTATAATACAATGTAGGTAAGAAAAACAAAAAGTAATTGAGCATATTTTAAGTATTATCGAAAACCTCTTAAATATTTAAGTATGTCTAAACTATAGGCAATTGGTCCCAATATAATTATCAAGTTGATTAAATTTGGTATTATCCATATATTTTAACCAAAGCAAAATACACATAAATTCCTAGGGACAAGTCCCCAGGTCAATTTTATAATTTTACAAGTCCGTATAAAAAAGCCAGTACCGAATATTTCAGGTATGAAAACATAGGTAAAACGGAGAAGTTTGAAGGGACTGCATACGACTCGTGACGTCACATCGCATATAAACACAGATTGTTAACGTATCGATTTTTTCTGTTTTCAGTTGTGCTGCAGTAAATTTCAACATAACTAGTAATTTGTTTCATTTTGCGTGGCTAAATAAAGTGTTTATCATTTATTATGGCTAAGGAAGGATTTTTCAAGGCATCCACCAACAGTTTAGCCTTTGTGGATATGTTTATAGTGATGGATTACATTAAAAATGACGAACGTTTTAATTCAGCAGAAATCAGGGGTGCAAAAGCAGCATTGTAAGTATTTATTTTAAGTGTTAAATAAAATAAAACATATTTTTACAATACCTGATGTCTAAACCAAATTAGAAAAAATATATTCAAGTAGGTATTTATATATTTGTTAATTATAACCTTATTTTTAACATACATTAAAGTGGTCTTCAAAACAGAAAAAATCACTCTTTGATTTTGGACATCACATCTTGCTGCTGTAAACCATCGTTTCTTACGCTCATAATCGTTCCGAGGCACACATACAAAAATTTTGTTTGGTGTACTCACAGATGTGCTCGTGCAAAGGGGCACAAAACACCATTTATTTGTGATTCGTACACATTACTCATTCACTGTGAATGTATCTTGATATTAACAGCAACTTAATTTTTTTTGACTGTAGCCATATAAGTAATGCCGTAATAAAATTAAACCTCGCTTAAAAGGTGACAATGTGTTAGAAACACAAATAACGCTTTACTGTTTATATGCTCTGTGACGTCGACAGCAGTGACCTTCGGAAAGCTTTTTTGGCGTTTGAATTTTAACCTACAGTTTTTGCTTGAAATATGTTTTTAATTTTTTTTTTTGAGGTTACTATACGATTTATATGTATATATACTATCATTTTATAGGTTTTCCAAAAAACGTGAACGTACACAATTGAAAACATCCTGTAAATTGTATATATATATATATATATATATATATATATATATATATATATATATATATATATATATATATATGTATATATATATATATATATATATATATATATATATATATATATATATATATATATATATATATATATATATATATATATATATATATATTTATTTCGATAAAAAAGTATTTTTTATAGCCCATGATATAATTTTGGTTTATGTTATTGGCTAATAAATAAACTTACAAAAGGCAAGCATAGAAGCAATTTTGTTAAATATTTTATTAAAAGAGACGTCATAAACACGTTTACATTTATTTTAATGAACCGCCCACTCATAAACCTCTGTTCCTTAGGGAGATTATAAATTCTTAACTCAATCGTTAAAGTGAAAGGGGAGGGATGTAATAATTAAAATGAGTAATTACGGTTTAAAACGTCTTGTTTGTATGGTTGGTTTGCTTCAATTAAAACAAAAATGGTATTAATAAACCAACGTGGTATTAATTTATTATTGAGAATGTTATTTACTTGGTTTATATTTTTTAAAAAAAGGTTTGGTTTCACGTGCTTATTAAAAAACTAAAGACAACTTGTATTGTAACAAAGCAGCGTAAAAAACAGAAATTTGTATACAATTTTGAAATAAACGTATAATTTAATTATTTTTCTTTACTAAAATTAATTCCTATAGCACTGTATACTACACTTGGTATCTACAGTAAGCAGCTAAAATATGAAACAAATTCATTTAAAAATTAGATATTGGGTTAAAAAAAATTGCACATGTCCATCATAATTTTTATCTGTGCATTTTTTGCACCAAAAAGAAAATATATAGGACACGTAAAAAAGTAGATTTTGATACTAAAGTTGATTTTTCTATTGGAAAAATATTCTTTTAAATTCATTTTCGTATTCTGTGTCAAATTCTACGCATGATTCATGTAGGTATAGAATATACCTATCTTTAACTCTTTTGGAGCAAAAGGAAAAAACTACAACCTAATTTAGGTACTTACCTTTTCAGGTAAAACAAATATATTTTGTAAGTTGATTGTCATTATGACTTTTGTCAGTAATTAAAGTGAATGTGGTGCATTTCAATTAAACTCCACAAATAAGATTTTTAATTTTTATTGGATCAAGAGAAAAAATAAGAACTCAAGAAGTTTGTAATTTTTTTACCACAAAATATTCAGAAAGGCCCATTACAAGAAGTACAGTAATTAAAATTGAAATTAAATTTAGGGAAACAGGGATAGTCAAAGATCATCTACGGCCAGGTCGTCTAAAAATTATTGCAAATTTGAACACTTTTTTAGTGGTTAAGGATAATCCCCATTGTGCATCTTCTGTTGTAGTTTTAAATAATGATGTTAGCCAACGAACTTTGTATGTGTTGAAGGAAGAAAGCTATGATGAAATGAAATAATAAAATTATAGGACCTTTTTGTTTGATTAAAATCTTACCGAGACCGATATTTGGAATTTCTTTAAAATGACTTACTTCCCACTGTCGCAGTTTCTTTTTCAAATCCATATCAGCCTGAGATGTCAGATGGATCAATTTGGTTTCCATAGGATTGTGCTCCGCCCTATTTTGCTCGACAAGTACGTGAATATTTAAATGCCGTATTTCCAGGACAGTGAATTGGTAAGAGGGAACCTACGGAATGGCCTGCAAGATCTCCAGATCTTACTTCGCTGCATTTTTTCCTTCGGAGATATTTAAAATAAAAAGTGTATGGGAAAAAAGCACGAAACTAAAATGATTTTAAATTTAAAATTAGATACGCAATAAGACAAATTAATAAAAGTACCCTTAGTAATGTTTTGGAAGGGTTTTTAAGCAGATTAGAATATTGTTAAAAAGTTAATATGGTTATTTTTAACACCAAATAAAATAAAATAATTAAAACAATTTATTAAATAAACAGTAAAACGCTAACACTTTTTATTCTTTAAGTTTTATCTAAAAGCTCCATTTTTACTTTTATTGTTCAGTTATTTATAAGTATTTAGTTCTTTGACTGTCCCTGACTTTCTATTTTTTTTTACTTACTGTACTTGTTGTAATAGACCTTTGTGGATATTTTGCGTTAAATACATAACAAACTTTTTCTTGAGTTCTTATTTTGGTAATTCTTTCATATCACTGCTTCAAAAGATTTTTAAAAATTTCTTTCACAGGCTACTTATATGGATACATTATAATGATAATCCGGTGGGGGAGCTTCAAAAATATATTTCAATAACTTTTTATTAACAAATATACAGACTTACGGGATGGAGGAGTGAACAGTGGTACTGGGCGGGTTTAAAACAGCAATAATCCAACAGGAGATAAAAAGTATTTTACTTTATCCACGGAACTTTTTCTTTATAAAAATATAACAAAAACTGCAAAATTGAACAATAATTCATCGTTTATTATCGTACAGGTCATAACAGGCGCCATCATAATAATAAAATATGAAATAAATTGTGATGTTGCCAAACTTTGCATCATTCACGGTAGTGATAATCTATGTCTATAAAGTGTAAAGTTAAAGAGAAAATACGACTGTTTAAGAAGAAGAAAAACAATAAAATTACATAGACTCGCGCTTAGAGAAACCCCGCTGCCGAGTTTCTTGACAGTGTTGACACATGAAACATGCATATTATGCAGGGACTCGGCGCGTAATTTGAAAAGTAGGCTTTTTCTAAATAATGTATTTAATGTAAAAAAAGCATATCATGGGTCTTTTCTAATACGTCTCGGCATTTTGACGTCTGAAATATAATTGGGGAAAATAAAAAGCCGCTTTGCTAACCAGAACTAACATATGAGAAAAAATTACACTTTTAAAAACAATTATAACTTCTACCATATCAAAAATTAAAAAAACATTTGTTAATAACTTTTATGTGGGAATAATTTAGAAAAATTCAAAAGCCCTAAGTTTTAGTCGGTCATGGTTAGTTCTATATTAATATATTTGTTAATAAAAAAAATATTGAAACATGTTTTTAAAGCTCCCCCACCGGACTATTATTATATTGTACCCATATAAAAAAAAATTCAAATTTGTTTTTCAAATTTGTTTTTAAATAGCCGAAACAGCTATATGAAACAATAACCTTTGTTTTGTCTCCATATCCATAAAAAATTTCAATTCGTCGATTTTTATTTAAAAGCACCGTGAATATGGCGAAATTATTCTTTATTTTTCGTCTTATCAAAAATATGTATATAACCTTTTATCCAGACAAGTTACTATAACTGACCACAACTAAGCAAAATAGGCAAGTAATCTACTAAAATTATTATTTTACATTCACAATTATTTTGTGGGAACAAAAAAAAATAAAATACTAGATAGACTTTAGGCAAGCCAAAATCAATTATTTTTCTAAAAAGTTTCACTTTAGAAGAGAGTTAGTTTAAAATATCCTTTATAATACAAAAATTAATAAACAATTCTTAAAACCTTATAAATTAATAAGGTATACTTTTTAAAATTTACCGTAGTATCTCTAAAAAATTACGAAACAGGATCAGAAAGGCAAAAATTAAATTTTTTTTAATAAATTTATGACAATCCACTTAAAAAATTTGGCTGTTTTACCTTTAAAGGTATGTACCTAAAATTGAATTGTGTTTTTTTTTCTATTTCGCTCCGAAAGAGTTTAAGATAAGTATAAAATATGCTACATAAATCATAAGTAGAATTTGACACAAAATTTAAAAATAGATTTAAAAAAATAGTGTTTCATTAAAAAAAATAACTTTCATATAAAAATCTAATTTTTACGCACCCTATATATTTTCTCTTTAGTGCAAAAAATGAGCAAGAAAAAATTATGATAGACTTGTACAAGCATTTTTTTAAAAAACAATGCCTAATTTTTAAATACATTTTTTTCATATTTTATTTGTTCACTGTATAGTGCAAATAGAAAAATAGTTGGTGACATAATTAAGAACTTATTATGATTTTCAGTAACCCAATTCCAATTCTTAAATTTAAACGGCGCCAATAGTAAGTTTTATATTAAATATTATTTAATTCTTGTAACTAGACTCTATTAGTATCCGATCTTAACAAGCAAGCTATTAATTTTTATTACCCCCTTATTAATCACTCGGCTACCTGCCGGTTAAAAACACAAGTCTGTAGACTACAACTGGTTAGCATAAAAATAAAAGCTTTTTGGTAAATATTTGTATTTATTTAGTTTATTACTATAAAATTATTTGATTTGTTATATTACCAAATATACTAATACATTTTTTTTCAGGGGACAAAACAATAAGTCACGTTTTAATTCCAAAAAGTGAAAGCGAAAACAAATTTTAGTTCTTAAGGAAACGATTTAAATTAAAACAGAATTAAAACGGCGACAGGTTAACAGTTTTTTATGGAACACCTTATTTATTGGAACACCTTATTTAGTGGTTCTTTTATGTCGTATATCTTTTGTTTTAATTTAAATATATTATTTATTTAAGTATTCATTAGTACTTCATAGTAAAAATGTCATAGGTTGGTAAAGTGGCTGTTTTACAGTCTTTTGCTTAAATGGAAGGAAAACCTTAAATATTGCCCTCCTTATTGGATGACCCTGTACCTAATGTAGTATTGAAATCAAAGTTCATTAAATGGGTTTTAACAAAAAAATAAGTAAAACCCACCGTGTTTCACCTTTAAGAAAGCGCTGTGTATATTAAATAAAATAAATGGTTATAAAAAAAATCATGGCAAAAATAAGCAACTTTAAGGAATTAATATTTGATGCTTTGTACCCAAAATATTTTGCTATGTCACATATTTTTGCCGGAACTTTGTTTTGATTTATTATTTTCTAAGAATATTTTCCTATTAAGGCAACATTTTCAGCTATAATTAAAATATGTTTTTCAGCAAACCATATATGTCATAAACACCTCTAGGTCTATTTAAATAATTCGCCCCTTTGTAACGCCTAACTCATTGGAGAGATTATAAATCCTCAGCTTACGCGTTAAATGATAGGGTAAGAAATATTTTAATTAAAATGACTAATTATGTTTTTAAGAACGTTTCGTTTATATAAAATATCCAAAAGCATTTCTAACGAGTAAACGATAACATTTAATTAATTGCCTTGTTTATAATTAATACAATACTGTTTCAGTAGTGGCTTCTGGGTAAGAACAAAAAAAAAGTAGAGGATAAAATACAAAAAAAATATATAGCAACTACAAGTTTACATACGACACCCCTGTCATTTTATAAAATTCATCTTAGTCTTTTTAAGATTTAAAGGTTTGAAGAATTAGAGTATTACCTGATATTATGCTATTGGGTACAGCTAGGATTAGATTAGATTATATTAGATTATTTGAGCAAAGATGGCAAAAATGACCTCCACCACTGCAACCTTACCAGATTTATTGTGGTTTCTCATATCGTTCTATAAACTACCTTGTCCAGGCCCGTCTTCTTAACTAGACTCCAGAGTCTTGACACTGGCCACTCCATATATTTTGCTGGTTTTGGCTTTTCTCACCAAGCCTAGTAAACCTAAGCCTACATAGTGCTTCGCAGTGGCACCACACTTGTACGGCTGTTTCTTCAGCCTCCTGGCAGAACCTACACAGGCTATCCTCCACCAGGCCTATTCTTTCCAGATGCTTGTTGAGTTTGCAATGCCCTGTTAGTTGACCTACCTTTATCCTTGCGACTTTACGACTGTGGTTCAGTAGGTCCGGGTAAACTTTCCGAGAATCTTAATGCACTGCTTTGCCTGTCGTTGTCCTGGTGTTTGTACCCACCAGCTTTGAAACTATCTGTCTACCCAGCTCTTATTAGATGCTTTAAGGAGGCCTACCGATATTCCACAGAATGGCTCAGGGCCTATCATTTCCATGGCTGATCCTCTTTTGGCTAGGTCGTCGTCCTCTTCGTTACCTGGGTGGCCCTCGTGGCCTGGTACTCAGGCTACCGTAAGTTTGTTTGCCAAGCCGACTTATCCAGGGCCTGTATACAGTCCCCCACTAGTTTGGAATTAACTTTTGGAGAACTGATGGCTTTCAGGGCCGCTTGGCTGACTATGTAAGTGACGATGTGTTTTTCTTTACTCCCTTTTTCTTTAATCAGCACGGCACAATGCATTATTGCTTCGATTTCCGCTTGGAAAACCGTGGCGTGCTGACCAAGACTTAAGGTTATCTTTTCTCTAGGTTTGTCTTCATAGATGTCAGCTCCTACTTCCTTGTTGGTCTTGGAGCCATCTGTATACCAGATATGATATATCTGGTATGACATCCGAAAGTGTCTGTTGAAGATGAAACGAGGGGTTGACCTGTCCAAGGGCATCTCAAGAAATGAGCTGACCTCTTGGTCCTCCTTTATTTCCCATCTTGAGATCCTTTGATGTCCTATAATTGGACTTTGATCTCGTTTGAGTCTATAGAGAACCGCCCTTACTTCTCCCTGTATGTATGTACACCTAGGATAGAAATTACATTATTTTTTTAAAGCAAGTCGTAAAAGGCCTCTTACAGCTCAAGGGTGGTCAAGAAGGGGTAATATTCTGTTAAATCCTTTATAAGACTTCCAAATCTTTTAGATAAAATTTTTCATATTGTGGAATATATTTCCTACACATAAAGACATAATTTTAAGTAAGGACTTAGTTAAAATGAATAGAGAGTGTACAGAATAAAACGGAACACAACTTTTTATTAAAAAAATTTCGGTTTTTGGAAGTTGTAATGTGTTTAAACTTATTAAAATTATTCTCGTAAAGATAGATAATTCTTTGTTTTTCTAAACTTGTTTTTTAAGTAAAAAATGATAATTGATAGACTTTTTCAGCGAGAGTCAATATAATTGTTATTCTAAGGCTTTTTATTAGACCTAATTTTTTTTAATAGGTAATAAACTTGCGTCTATTTTTTAATTAAGAACTGGAAACCGAATTAAGAAAATTAATTTAAGAATAAAAGATTTTCAAAGTTTTTATCTGGCTTCATCAAGAAACTTAAGGATTTTTCGAACTATTTAAAACTAAGTAGGTTAAAATTGCTTTCGATCTTTTCTTATTGAAATCGTTATATCTGTATAAATAATTATGTATTTTTTTAAATATTTTATTATTTAGCATATAAAAAATAATTAAAATGCTCGTACGTAAAAGGCTTTTAACAAATATTTATATCAGTCAAACTCATCTTCTGCTGAAGCTCAAGGGTTTAAAAAATAAGAGACTATAATTTTTAATTAAAAAATAATGATAAAAAACGCCTTTTTAAATATTAGCTGTACTTACACATAAACAAGGCGACACTCTAATTAGAACAATGTCTTTTAGTGATTTTTCAATATATTGTTAAAAGTAAACATTTACTAAGCAGAGGTGTCCATTTTTAAGTATGTTTTTGTCGGAATTACTTGGCCTTAAATTTTCTAGTTTGGTGGAGATATATAGATGATATTTTTTTTAATTTATGACCACGACAAACATTGTCTAAATAGTTTTTTAACACACATTAATAAATTTCCATTATTCATTTTACTATAGAAAAAAAATTACAACCTCCTTTTCTTGATATTTTAATAAAAAAAGACCACTAACTAACCACAACTAACCTACACATACATACAAGTACTTAAATTTTAACTCTAATTATCCAAAAATGGTAAAAAAACGAGTTGTAAAAAGTATTTTTGATAGAATTAAAATAATTTGTTCTGATTAGGACAAAGAAAACAAAAAAGATTTTATAAAAGATATTTCGGTTGAAAATAATTCCCTTTTGTCCTTTTAATTTTATAAACAAATGCTTTATTAAATTTAAACAATTAAATTTAAGACAAAATAAAAATAGACCTTTTAATTTTTTTACCGTATATTCCTTGGTTATTAAATAAAATTTAACCAATTGGTAAAAAATATAATATTCATACTATCTTTGAAACGCAAAACATTATTACATCTCAAATGACAACAATAAAAACCATACAATATAAAGAAAAACACAAAAAATGTTATTTATAAGATACCTTGTGAATGCAATAAATTTTATATAGCTAAATCTTTTAGACCTTTTGCCAAACGCATAAAAATACATAGAACATACATTAAAAGCACAGAATTTCACAAATAAAAAATCTGTCAAGACGCATTAAAAACAACCACTTAATAAATTGGAATTATTCTAGTACATAAAAAATAAAAAAATGTACATTTATACACTTCTCAAAACTCGAAGTGGATGGGCCACTTTCCTGTGTATTTTTAAAGCTCATTAAAATGAAATCTACCCAACCGATTCCTAAAAACATTTTTTTTTGTTTTGAAACCCTATTTTTTTAATTCCTAAAAACTATCACTACAATTATACAGGGTGAGTACAAAAATAAATACAGGACTATGTTTTTTTGTCCAAGTTTCATACTAGATGTGGTTTTTATGAGAAGTAACCAATTAAATATTATTTTTATTTGGATAGCGGAAGGCATAGCTATCATTTGCTTTTTGAATTTTAAAAATATCTTTCTTGGTATTAAAGCTATGGATTTTTTGTTAAAATCCTTTTTTCGTTTTACGGGCATTCGCATTGTTTTGATTACCATGGTTATTTCGTATATGAAGGAAGGTGACAATTGTTTCTTGTTTGCTAAAATCGTCACTGACAAGTGTAAGTGTAATTAGAGTTTTGCAACACATTTAGTAAATAATTTTAAAATGCATCGAATGACAAAAGCTGAAATGGACCAGGCCGATGGCATGATTCAAGCAGGGCTCTCCCGGGAAGCAGTAGCTAGGTACTTTGGTAAAGCCAGTCAGTAGTAAGTTGATTATGGGCTCGATTTGTATACTCTGTCTCTTGTCTCTTTGCAACCACTCCAGCAGTGGACAGATTCATCACATTGACTGTGCGAAGAAATAGAACAACTAATGCTTCTTAACTTAAGAATATGGTACGGCAAGTGCATAATATTGATGTTTCTTCTCAAACCCTAAGAAACAGACTTTACGAAACGCAAGACGCACCAAAAAATATCCTCAACTTACAAGAGATCATCGTCGCAATTGACTAATTGCGGACTCATGTAGACTGGGGTGTCCGTGAGTGGTCCAATTGTTTGTTTGCAGATCTGCCTTTATGGAAACGACGGACGTACAAAGGTGTGGGGAAGGTCGGGCGAAAGGTACGATGAGGACTGGATGGAACAAAGGGTAAATTTTGGCGGTGGATCTGTAACAGTCTGGGGTTAAATATTCCGTACTGGTAGAACACAACTTGTTTTATTTAGAAACCTCATGGTAACGGCCGAACACTACTTATGTAAAATTATTATACCCATTGTTGTTCCTATAAGACAAAATATTGGAGCAGGATTTTTATTTATAGATGATAACGCTCGACCCTATAGGGCACATATTGTTAATAAATATTTGGAAGACAATAATTTAGAGATCATTGATTGACCTGCTTTTTTGCCCGACCTTAATCCGATTGAACATATTGGGGATTATTTGAAAAGAAAGGTGAGAAATCGGGGCCAGCAGCTAGATAATTTAGATGGGTTGAGCAATGCTTTTAATGAATAATGGGCTGCTATTCCTCAAGCGGTTATTGACAATGTTATTGATAGTATGTCAAGAAGATGTGCAGCAGTAATTGAAAAAAGAGGTGGTCCAACCAGATATTATTTTTTGTTTCTGTAAATTTACTCAAACTATTGTTGTTTAATTGTTGAAATAAAATTTTGACTTATAAAACAATTCATAGCTTTAATACCAAGAAAGATATTTTTAAAATTCAAATATTTATTTTTATATTTAAAATTCAAAATAATACTCGAATTGGTCACTTCTCATAAAAACCATATCTAGTCTGAAACTTGGGCAAAAAAACATTGGTCCACAATTAATCATGTATTTATTTTTTTACTCACCGTGTATAACTGGAGTTTTTAAGAATTAGAAGAATAGGGATTCAACAAAAAAATGTTTTTAGGAATTGGTTGGGTGGATTTCATTTTAATGAGCTTTAAAAATACACAGAAAAGTGGCCTATCTACTTCGAGTTTCGAGAAGTGTATTATTAAATAAAGATAAATGTGTAGCATTATCATCTGTTAATTTAAATAATACATGGTTACCTATGCTTGATGCTGAAGTAATTTTAGGTAAACTTAAAATTAATCAACACACCAAATCCACCATTTTTGTCTTTTTAAAAATTATAAAAATACCAATCAAACATACTAGTATGTCATTTATACCAAAACTTCAAATATTAAAAAAATTTTAGTCTTCAAACCAAAACTACTTAATAATTTAGTTTTAATTTTAGAACTGTGGTCGACTTACCACCAAAACGTAAATTAGTGTTCTGCACTTTTTGTGGTTTTTGGGAGGTTTTGATTTTTTCTGTTTTAGGCAATCTGCCAGTTTATAGGGGTCAATAGGGCTGACCACTGACCAGGCTTAGTTCGCTATACCCCGGGACCAGGACCAAAGTAGTCCCATTTTCCAGAAAATTTCAATTAAAACATGAATCCGCCACAAAACTATTAAACATAGTTACAATTAAGGTAATCCATGACAGAATAACTCTAAGAAAAAATCATTGGCTTACAGGGGCTCGCTCAACATTTATTTCAAATGATAATAAAATTTCAATGATTTTTATTAGATGTTTAAATATTAATGTTACTTCTTATATAAAAGGCAACAAAAATGACTCATCATTTTGCAGATAAAATATTCTTTTTTAATTAAAACTTATTTAACCTTTATTATAACGGCACTATTATTTTATCTAAGCCTGGTTCATTCGCTAAAACTATAGAGTCAGAAAAAAACATTTCTTGCAAATCTCTTTTTTTTTTCCTTATTCTAAGGTAGCATGCTTTCTTAGGATACTTACCCAATGATTTAAATTTATTTCTTATCCTGCACACCCCAAACATTTTCCCCGACCAGCCTACTATATATTTAAGCTTTCTACAACCTCCATATTTCTTTTTAAATTGCCGTGTCGTAACATAAATGACTGCTAACAGTTTTAAATCACAAGGATTTTTTTAGTCAGTTACATGGTATTTGCAAAAATTTAGAGAGATTGACACCTTGGAATTATTTTTTAACAATTAGAACAAAAAGATTGACACAATTTCTGGAAAGGCAAATAAGTTATTTGTGAATCAATTGGTACTTTAGAGAAGTAAGTACACAAGTGAGAATATTACTTTTTATTACTAATTTTTAAATTTAATTTACCTAAATATCTGTATTCTGGACTTTAATTAAAGCGTTTTAGGAGTAACGTTTAATAATGATTTTAAATGGCATAGATATATTAATGCAGATCCCTAATGGCTTAAAAGCTAATATTTTTTTGGAGCCAACAATTATTTGTCATCTTTAAATCTATACACTATAAACGTATCCCAAATCAGACTTCACCTAAAGAACTGTCTTGACTTATGGGTAATTGGTCTTCCACAACTTTAAAATTTAAGATTTCAATTTGGAAAAGTGGTTCGCCTCATAAATGACCTTACTTTTACAAGAAAGCCACCTTGCCTTGACTACCGATGTCTTTTTACCATCGGTATTTTCACGGCTTTTGCTCTAAAGAATAGTGCAGTTTTTGTCTTAACAGTACCCGATAGGATAATACAAAGACCAAATAGGATAACACAAAGTACCACTTTAATCCATCTCAATACATTCTATACTTTTGTCCCATTTTTAATTAATGCTGTTTTTTTAATCTTTACATAGACTACGAACCGTGGGTGTCTTAAGTGAAGTAAGAAATAGAGAAGAGATCGAACAAAGTCAAACCTTTGAAGCCCCTTAAAATAGACTGTAAAAAGATGGAGAGGAGGAATTATATTGAATAGTTTCTCATAGCAAAAGCCTTGGAAATGCCTATAAAAGAGGGACATATTCCCTACATCTCGTCAATGGGCATTAGAAGTAAGCTTTTCTGTAAGAGTGGAATGATCTAATACGCCTAACGCCCCACACATTTGAAAAAACAGCACTTTTTTTTCAAAAACCTAAAGTGAGAAATGGATCAATCCTAATACATTTTTTTTTAAATTGAGGTTAAAGTAAAATAATTTATTTGAAAAATATTAAAATGATATAAAAAACGGCAATCACTCCAAAGTAAAACCTCAAAAGTGCACTTTTTTTAAAACTTGGCTCTCATCCATTAGGTTTTCGGAAAATTAATCTTTTAACTAAAATGGTTCGGATTTTTTTTTCTCTCTGAACTTTAAAAAAGAAAGACATACATGGGTTTTTGGGGATCACACCCTGTATATTTTTGTAGCTTATCAGATTTTTCTTAAAATTTTATTTTTATCGAAGTGACACAATATTATATGACCTTTGTTTTTAAAATAAATAAGTTTTAGTAGGCCATGATATGTAGCTTGGACCATATTAAAGTGTTATGTTTTGTAATTTCAAAATAACAGATGATATTTTACAATATGTTACATTGTCTTGGCCTGGTTAATGGTAATTGACGTTGACTAAATTTTTCATATTTTCAAAAAAGAACTAATTATTCTAAATTCAAAATTTTGAAAAATGGAATGGGAACAGCACCTTTTTTATTTAACTATTCTATGAAAAAATTATTTTCCTTCGTTTCTGCTATATACGATTATTATCATTGATTTATTTTAGCAATTATACCAACATTTATTTTATAATAACTAAATGAAAAAAGCTGTCTCTGTTACACATGAGGTTTTAAATTAATAATGATGATCAAATCACTTAAAAAATCAGTAAAAAAGTGATTTTTCAGGACTTTCATTTGAAATATAAAAAATCCAGTTACCCTCCACTGACATCAACCAGGTGAAAACAACATAAGGCAGATTGTAAGATATCATTTGTCTTTAATTTGGTCCCAAAATGTAAATCATGGCCCATTAAAACTACTTGCTAAAATTCCCCCCCCTTTTAGGGTTATATCTTTCTAAAAAAAGATAGTATTCAACCGTTTTTTATTTGCTATTAATTGTCTATCTGGCAGTAGCACATTTTCCTTTTTTTCCCCCTTTCCTTAAGTTTTAATGCCATAAGCTGTTAAATTCTTAAAGTTTTTTTTTAAAACATATTTTTTAAATACTATTTTATAAAACAAAAAAACATTTTTTTAAAAAAGCAACTTGTAGTTGGTAAAAAAATGTTTATTCAAGATAAAATTTAAAAAATTTCCTTTTGGGAATTTGTAATTGTTGTTTTATATCACTTTTTTTTTCAATTTGTATCTATGATAACATATATATTTTATTATGCAAAAAATAACTCTTTTTTTTATTTACACGTTTATATGACCTAAAATCATTTTATTTGGCAGTATTTGAAGTTAAGAAAGTTAAGCATTTTTTTTAAATTTAATGTATTTTTAAAAAAATAAATTAAAAAATTGCCATAAAAAAAAAAAAAAAAAAAAAACATTTATAAAAAATTTTTAAAGTATCTTTTAAAATTTTAAAAAAAGGTGATACACTTTTTAAAAAAATTTAAAATTTAAAAAATTTCCTTTGACTACGTAAACAAAATAAGAATAATAAAAGATTCATGGATTTAAATCCCCTTTTTTTAAGTTCTTCTTTTTTTTGTATTAAAAAAAGGAAAATCTCTTTTACATTGCGACAAAGGTCTT